>PVLC010004667.1:43478-83141 GCA_004027655.1 Graphiurus murinus | reverse complement strand
TTTTTTTTTTTTTTTTTTTTTTTTTTTTTTTTTTTTTTTTTTTTTTTTTTTTTTTTTTTTTTTTTTTTTTTTTTTTTTTTTTTTTTTTTTTTTTTTTTTTTTTTTTTTTTTTTTTTTTTTTTTTTTTTTTTTTTTTTTTTTTTTTTTTTTTTTTTTTTTTTTTTTTTTTTTTTTTTTTTTTTTTTTTTGTGGTACTGGGATTGAACTCAGGAGCATTCTACCTTCGAGCTACACCCTCAGCCCTATATTTTTTATTCTTTATTTTGAAACTGAGTCTCACTAAGTTGGGGATTGCCTCACTAGGTAGCTGAATTTTTCTTTTTTGTAATTTGAATCAGGGTTTCATTATGTTGCTGAGGGCATCACCATGATGCTGCTGCTGGCCTCAAACCTACAAGCTTCCTGTCTCAGCCTCTCAAATATTGAGATCACAGGCATGTGCTCCCATGCTGGTACAATTATTTTAATTTAAAAAATGAAATAAAAACTAAGAATATAGACTTGTGATGATTATATTATCTTGCTTATTTTTTTCTCCTGTGTTTCTATTCACATTACCATCTCCAATCCAATGTTAATAAAGTAATGCTTATATCCACAGATAAAATTATCATAAAATATTCAAGAACATTCTAAATATCAATATATTATGTCAGCATGTCTATATTTTTTCTATAGCTATCATAACTTTTAATATTTTTGCTATTACTCTTTTTGTAATTGTTGAAGTTTTTTTCAATGGTAGAAGTTAAATATATGGTCTTCAACATCCAGGCAAGTGTTCTACCTTCTGAGCTATATCCCAAGCCACATAGGTGATTTTCATAATGTGAAACTTAGAAAAGAAGCATTAAAATATATAAGATTTTCTTGCCTGTAGGACAATAATATTGTTACTGATATATTTGTGAAGCAGATGTTATCAAGACCATAATAATAAATAAAGAGACAAAATTTACAAAAGAAGTTAATGGGAGATACTTTTTATTTACTTTAAAAAAGAGTATGGGTATTTAAGAAGAATTATAATTTCTTCAATATTAGTCATTGTATGAGACAATACTGAACATTATAGGTCATACACTATTAAAACACCACCTTAATAAATAGTGGAGTATCAATTAAAATATCAAATATTTATTGAACTCACACAATGTTCATGATGTTGTGCTGACTTAAACTTATTATAGTCTTGATAATTCCTAAATTGTTAAGAGTTCTGTAAGTAATTGAAAACTATACAATTTACCTTACTCCCTCTTTGGCAAGGGCTATCAAACTTTTAAGTGCAAGAGTTATGAGAATGGAATAAGATTCATGCTAAATAAATTTAATGCAATAGGAATGTCTAATATATACAAAATACATTTTTTCTTTTATGAAACACTTTTGTGAGCTATAAGGGAGATGTTAATCACAAATAATTCTTCTGAGACTTATGAGAGGTACAATATTTTTAGTACTTAGAAAATAGGATCGTTATGTTTCAGTTGTATAATTTTTAATATTCTATTGATTTAATCAGTGTCTTCAAAGTCAAATATATTAAAATATGAATAATAAATAGGTTTCACAGTTTGGGATGAGTTGATATTATTCCATTAGCAAGAAATTAAATGTACCAAAAAAAACAACTTGTGAAGTACATGTGTTAATTGGGACATTATAGAATGCATTATGGTTTGTGCAGCTTATAGATAAAAATACTGCAAATTACTGTGATTCATAATTGCACTGTAATGGAGTAGTGGATTTACTTTGAGTGTATCTGACTGGAATTAAACCTCTTGGAGTAGGAAGCACAGTTGTACCCATCTTTAAATCAGCAGTACTTAACAAGGTTTATAGTTCCTATTTGCCTATCTATTAACATTTTTAAATAAATAAACAATGAAAATAAGCACTAAAACATAAAGCTGTTGATTTAGACTACTTCTCAACACGTATTTTGTTTAGATTCAACTCAGGCTTATCCTTGTACGATATTGTATGAGTAGCACTTTGAGCTGTGAGTTCATTTAGTGACATACAGAATAGGTTAAAATTTGCTTTGGGTGAAAAACAAATGTATGATACTTCTGAGAACTACCATCAAAGCAGAAAGGGTATTTGCCAGCATCTCAATCTTCTTTGACTCTAAGTGAGGAGAGGAAAGGAAAGCTTCTCCTGGAAGCTAAGAAAGTAAGGTGTGGGAGTTGGGATTCTTTTGCAGCATTTGAGAGGAATCTTCATATTTGAAGAACACTTGAGCTTTACCTTTTGATGTTTTCTTGAATATTTTCTTGAATATTTTCATTCTCATAAAGACACTGACATAATTCACATATTATAAAGTTTGTATTGAGTCCTAGGTATCTTGCATTTACTACTCTGTAAAACTTCACATGCAATGGACGAGCCCATACCACATACTGAAAAGAACCTCAAGAAACACAGGAATAGTTGACTATTAACTCATTTTGTGTAACAGTTCTATATCATCTGTTAAATTATGTGTTATTAAAAATTCATATAGTGCTATGGAGCGATAAGCCTTATATTAATATTTTCAGCCAAAAGTATAGGAACCCAATGAAAAAAATCTATTTAATCTTCAGAAATCATCTCAAGAATCTTTGGAACACTTTATATTGTATAAAACCATTTAACTTAAATATATATATATATATTTCCCATATTTAAGGAATAATCTAAAGATATATTTAAGAGAGTTATTAACAGCTATTAGTTCAGAAAGTTAATACTTTGCTGTAAACTTTGCCAGTCTTTGAATTTAACATATTTTTAAAGAGAGAGAAATTATATTTGATCACAAATAAAATTCATGAAATATATTTCAATACAAATAACTAATAAAATTATGAAAATCTTTACATTCAGTAGGATAGGTATACATTTTGATAATATAGTTATTTTTTAAGCCAAGAAAATATTAGAAATATATTTTGAGACTACAAAAGTCACATTACTTTCAATTTGTCTACTATATTTTCTCTGGAAATTTTTTTTTACATCCTTCTCTAAAAGTGTCCTTTTATTCATCCATTTTGGTATATAAATTATTTTTAGATAATTTTCATATTGATATTGATGAGTACAAATAATTTGACATGCTAATAAAATGTCTGAAAATGTTTCTTTCAAAAGTTTCTCCTCACTCATTTTCTCTTTTTTTTAAGAGAAATATATGATTTCACGTCACAACCAGGCAGCCAAATCTCTTTACCAAAATTTCAGTAGTTTTTATTCATCCTTCCTTAAATGTCGTCTCCAGCCAGAAGGCAAAAAATTCTCCAGTGCCTTTTTTGGATCATACACCAGAATATTCTCTAAATTTATATCAGGAGCACTGAAGTTTTGTTAAGAGTTCTTCTGCCTTGAGACTGGCAGTTAAATAGAGTAAGCATTTAAGATTCTTTACTCATTTGTTTTATATTCTTTTCTCTACGGAGTACTTTATGTTAGGTGAGTTTTCAGTTAATAGTCTGCTATTTTGTTGTTCTTACATACATAAAGCTTCTAACAGCAATGCTTTCTAACCACAGCGTATTCATTATAATATGTAGATGATCCCTTTCATGAATTAATTTCTGCAATTCTGTTACAAAGATTCATAGTCAGACAGTGATTGCTCACATGAATCTTATCTCAGAGGAAGGATAATATTTTTGGGAAATAAGAAAAAGTTCAAATTGAAGAAGCTTTACTGAAATAAATATCAGTTATAAAAAAGTCTCAATATAATAATCACTTCGAGTTCTGCATTTGACAATTGTAAATTCACATGACTTTCAAATTACTGATAAGATGGATTTAAATGATTAAATTATAATAATTTAAATTAGCTGATTAACTATACGGTTTGTAAGAAAACAGTATCTAATTTTGCATTTCATAGTACTCTTGAACTTGAATCATCATTTAACTGCCCTTTGGAGGAAACTACAAATAAATTAGCAGCTAATACCATAACAGAAATTTAATTTGGAAATATTTTAAACATACATGTTTTTCTTAATGGAAATTTTAGGCTTATAGATATATTTAAGATACATATGTCACTAAATATAAAATGCACATACTTTTTAAATTTTTATAATGTGCTTTTATTGGTGCATTTCAGACTCATATCATAATGTAAATCATGTGGACAATGACATATATGTACACATAACTTGTTGTCCCCCCTGCTTCCCCATTTTCCTTTTTCCCAATAGAGAATACTGAGATTGACATTGGTATACTCACATATGCACACATAGTTGATCTGTCTCCCCATTCTCTCCCTGCCCAATACAGATTACTGAGATTGGTATTGGTTTATTCACATATGTACACAATCAATGGTAGTATTTCCATTGATGAGCCTAAGTTTTCTCCCTCCCATTCCCTTAGATCACCTCTCTGGCTCCATTGAAGTTCCTCGTCCATTTTCTGGAGTCTCCATGGTCTCCCAATTACTTTCTGGATTGCACATATTAGAGAAAACATATGATCCTTCACTTTCTTTGACTGGCTAATCTTATTTTAGATAATATTCTCCAAGTCCTTCCATTTTCTTACAAATGACATCATTTTGTTTTTTCATTATTGCCGAATAGAATTCTATTGTGTATATTTCCTATGATTTTGTAATCTGTTCATTTATTGATGGACACCTAGGTTGGTTCCATAATTTGTCTATTGTAAATTGTGCTGCTATGAACATGAGTATGCTTATATTACTGTAGTTCTCTGGTTTCAACTTCTTTGGAAAGCTACCCAGGAGTGGTGTAAATGGATCCATTTCTAGCTTTCTGAGGAATCTCCACACTCAACAAAAAAAATTATAGAATTGATCAACAAATTCAGCAAAGTCTCTGGATACAAAATCAATCTTAAAAAATCAGAAGCTTTTCTGTATGCCAACCATAAATCCACTGAAAAGGAATCCAGAAAACAATTCCACTCACAATATCACCCCCAAAAATAAAATACTTAGGGATACACCTAACCAAGGAGGTAAAAGACCTCTATAAAGAAAACTACAAAAAGTTGAAGAAAGAAATCGATGAAGACCTTAAAAGATGGAAGGATCTACCATGCTCTTGGATAGGCAGAATAAATATCATCAAAATGGCCATCCTTCCGAAACTGATCTACAAATTCAATGCAATACCCATGAAATTACCAAGGTCACTCCTCACAAGACATAGAAAAAAATCAGTCCTTAAATTAATTTGGAAAAACAAAAAGGCCAGGATAGCCAAAGTAGTTCTTAGCAACAAGAACCGTGCAGGAGGTATCACAATACCTGACTTCAAACTCTACTACAAAGCCACAGTAATAAAAACAGCTTGGTATTGGCACAAAAACAGACACACAGACCAATGGAGCAGAATAGAAGACTCAGAAACAAACCCACAGACTTACAGTCAACTGATTTTTGACAAAGGAGCCAAAAATAAACACTGGAAAAAAAGATAGCCTCTTTAACAAATGGTGTTAAAAAACTGGTAAACTGGTAAACCATATGCAGGAAAATGGAAATAAACCCCACTTTCTCACCCTGCACAAGAGTCAACTCAAGGTGGAACAAAGACCTGGAAGTTAGGCCAGAGACCTTGCAGCTACTTGAAGAGGGCATATGACCAACACTTCAACACATAGGCACAGGTAAAAACTTTCTCAACAAGACCTCAAAAGCAAAAGCAACTCAAAGGAAGATCAGCACATGGGATTGCATTAAACTGAAGAGCTTCTGTGCACCAAAGGAAACTCAACAGAGAGCCTACAGAGTGGGAGAAAATTTTTGCTACTCTTCAGATAGAGGTCTAATATCTAGGATATACAAAGAACTCAAGGAAATCACAGCTAAGAAAGCAGATAACCCAATCAAAAAATGGGCAAAGGATCTAAATAGACACTTCACAAAAGAAGAAATACAAATGGCCAATAAATGTATGAGGAAATGTTCCACATCATTAGCAATCAGGGAGATGCAAATCAAAACTACCTTGAGATTTCACCTAACTCCAGTCAGAATGGCAATCATAAAAAACATGAAAAACAACACCTGCTGGCAAGGGTGCAGAGAAGTGGGAACCCTAATACATTGTTGGTGGGATTGCAAACTTGTGCAACCACTTTGGAAAACAGTATGGAGGATCCTCAGACAAATGGGAATGAACCTACCATATGATCCAGCAATACCACTTCTGGGTCTCTATTCAAAAGAATGGAAACCAAACTATCAGACCAACACATGTGTATCTATGTTTATAGCTGCACAATTCACAATACCAAACTATGGAAGCAGCCAAGATGTCCATGGACAGATGAATGGATTATAAAACTTTGGGATATGTACACAATGGAATTTTACTCAGCTATAAAGAAGAACAAACTCATGTTATTTGTAGGGAAATGCATGCAACTGGAAAACATTATGTTAAGTGAGATTAGCCAGTCACAAAGAGTAAAGAAGCACATGTTCTCCCTAATATGCAGATGCTAGGGAGAAGATGGGGCATATGAGGTACTCCAGATGAAATAGGAGAGACTCTCGATAAGCAAAGAAGTGACCTTGATAATGTATATCAAGGTCACTCACTAAACTGAACTTGAGAGGGAGAGAGGATGAGGGAGCGTGATGGGAATTTGGAATTTGGGGAAGGGGTCAAGTGAGAAATGTGGGCTCATATGTCATTTTCAATTTGTACCTAACAAAGATGTATGCTTACAATGCATGAATAAAAATAAAGAAAGAATTCAGGAGGTTATCTATGTGTGTGTGTGTATATATATATATATATATATATATATATATATATATATATATATATATGTATGATAAGGTGCAAATTACCTGATTCTGAAGTGAATTTAAGGCAGGGTATGAGTTGACCCTTATTTTAAACTTATGTAATGAAAGGAAATATTTCTTTTATACTAATAATATTTATTTTCATTACATAAGTATATATATATATATATATATATATATATATATATATATATATTAGATGGAGAAGCTTTAAGGTATTAATTAATTTAAGATGGGTATGGTGGTGCACACTTGTAATTCTAATACTTGGAAGTCTGAGACAGGAGGATTGCAGGTTTGAGGCCAGCCTCAGCTATTTAGTGAGGCCCTCTTCAACTTAGTTAGACCCTGTTTCAAAGTAAAGAATAAAAATAGGGCTGGAGATGTAGCTAAAAGGTAGAATGCCCCTGGGTTCAATTCCCCATACTGAAAAAAAATTAAAATGATTTATTTCAATTAGTTGGGATAAATAAAGCTGTAAAGTTATTAAAATCAATGATTTTTTTAAATCAAAACAATTCATACAAAATATGTATTTCCAGTGACCTAGAGATAGGCCCTGTCTTCAAGCATAGAACATTATAAGAGCACAAATCTGTTATATAGGACACTGTTTTGTACATGCAGGCCATCTTACAGATGTTACTTTAATTAAGGAGTCAAATAGTTTGAAGAAATTTCCAGGAACTGCATAGAGCATCCTCCATGTTTATTTGCAAAAAGCAGAACTTTGAAATAATGTATCTTTTTTCTATTTTAAATATGGATTATCTGAAATGTGGGAATGTATTTTAAAGTACTAAGAAATTCATTTAAAACTCCAATGTAAAGTTTCAATGAACTGCCAACTAGTTAAATATTATAACTGAATTATAATCATTTTTAGCATACCTCACTGAAGTTGCTCTGTTATACACTTTCAAATAATAATAATACAAGGGACGTGGGAGGAGGATATAGAAAGACATTCTGAATGCACAGAGGGCTGTGTACTTAATTTCCACTTCAGGACAGATAAATACAGGATGGGTGCAAAGCCTTTCAGAAAATACTATTCAAAGGAGATAATGTATTTGAATACATTTAATCCAGTGCAGTGTTGGAAAGTAAAGCCTTATGTTTCTCAAAAATAAACTAATATCTTCTTGAAAACAACCTCTTGAGACACTGGAGAAATACAGCAGCACTAAAAGTAGACTTATCTAAAAAACAAAGGTCCACATGGAGAAATGGTCAAATTTCTTTCTGTAAAGTTAGATAAGGTTGTTTTTTGTTTGTTTGTTTGGTTGGTTGGTTTTTTGCTTTGTTTTTTTTTTGTTTGTTTGTGGAGCGAATGGGTAAAGGAGTTGACACTAGGTTGAATGAATCCTTATTTTCTATTTATCCTTCATATTTGCAATTGCAAAGAACTAAGCTCTTTTCTCACTAGATATTATTTTTTATTTATTTAAATTTTACCCTTCAAACTATGAATTTCACATTAGTACAAGAGGTCTTCCCTGCTAATTGTACCCAATCTGACTTACAACTGGCATTAAGTCAAAAGGGATTTGAGGGAGAAAAGGATGACTTTAGGGTTGAGTACAAGCTTAGGGCTTTCCATGTAAGTCTAGCTGTATGATTTTCTCAGGCAGATTACTTGCAATGTTTTGTGAAATTATGTTGTAGCATTTCTCTACTTTGGGTTGCTGCTTCAGCAAATAAGTTAATCTCTAGGTTTCTGACACCACTAATTCTGAGTCAGCTATGACACCACAGAGTGTCTGTGTCATCCACAATTCCAAGTACAGAGCTTAGTTCATTCTGCTGAAGTCTATAAAGTAGGTGAATTAGAGTTCTCCACACAAATAGAAACAATAGTGTGTGTGTGTGTGTGTGTGTGTGTGTGTGTGTGTGTGTGTGTGTTGTGTAAGATTATTATAAAGAACTGGCTCATGTGATAATGGAGTCTGGCAAGCCCTAATATACGTAGGGTAAGCACATTAGAGACTCAGGAGACTTCATAGTTTAGCTCCACTTCAGAGGCAGTGTTTTGGGTTGAATCCAAAGGCAGTAAATGACCATTATTTCTTTTGAAAGATATTAAGACGGAAAGACTTTCCCACACTAGGGGGAGGGTCAGCTTTTTATTCTATTCAAACCTTCAACTGATTCTTGAGGTCCACCAAAATTAGTGAAGCTAATTTCCTTTATTCTATCACATATATATGTTGATATCATCCAAAAACCACCCTCATAGAAGTATCCGGAATTATGTTTGATCAAGTACCTGGACACCTCATGACTGCTAGTTAAGTTCAGGTATGAAATCAACATCCCACTAGATATGCCATTTTTCCCACTGCTGAGAGCAAATTACTAGCAGAAACAATCCATAAATAAATGATAAAATTAGACAAGAAAAATGATCAAGTATACTTATCTCCTTTTTTTAATTAAGAAAATGTCATAAATGCATATTCCATATATATAAGCATAATGGTTACAATAACAATAGCATCTGATATTCATTGAGTATTTAAAGTGTCTGTATACTGTGTTCACCACTAATTAGAAAACTATTCTTGCTATAAAATAAATATATACAGCCAGAGATATAGTGAAGGGAAGGCCAAAGCAAATACTGTGTGGGGCAGAACAAATCTCCATGCCTTCATTTCTACTATGCATGAAATATATAGCTTTTACCTGAACCTTAGCTGTGTTATCATTTTTATGCATTTAATAATTGCTAAAATGTGGTAGATGCTAATATAATGCAGAGCAGAGCTCCCTGGAAGGAAGAAAATTTCAGAAATTAATGCAGTCCAACTAAAGACATATGCATTCTTATTACATATAACAACATATTATAAAGAAGAAGACATGAATTTTGAAATAAAAAAGACTAACCGATGAGGCCTTCACTGATATGTTTTAGTAGGTTAAACTATGACAGGAAATTAAATATCCAATCATTAATGGAATAAACTAATAAATTATGAAATACCACAAGATTTAATGCCCAAAAGGAAAAGAAAATGTTCTATCAATGTTTACTTAATGATGTGGGAAAATATTCAAAGATAAATTTTAATTTGGGCAGCTTCTTTTCATTTACTTATTATTTCATTCTTAGGTATTTACCCAAGAGAAGTAAAAACATATCGTCACATGAAGATGTCTATACACATTCACAACAACTCTTTGTAATGTCACCTGCCTTGCCTTCTCTGAAATGATTTATTTTTCATTATATAAATGGCATGATGTATCAAATAGCACAAATCTAATGTTATCAATGGCTTTCAAGTGCATGCATACAAAGCAAGTATCTTCCCCAACTAATATTTTAAAAATATATAAATTATGCTTTGCTCAATGTGAGTTCATAAAAGTATCTTCATAATAATGCAGATGTCAATCCTAATCTCTGTCATTGTTACATTTAAAAAAAGGCACTACAGGGGCAAAACCACCAGGGTAAGTTTGACCAAACACTTTAGCATGTCCACCACCTGCTTGAAGAGAGTGAGTAGGTAAATCACAAATGGATTCACACAAAGACCTTAAAGATTTCACACAAATTTTTTTTGAGATTATGTTTGATGAACATTGGAATGCAAGATTTACATTGTCCATTTCCCTTTGTTTAACCTCCTAGGACCTATTCTTTTTTTCCTGGACTGTAGACTGAGGAAGAGCCAAAGTCCTGTACATGGTAGATAGTCCTGGTGCAAAACTTCTGCAGCTATACACTTTGGAGCTCATTATGCAGATATAATAGTCAAAATAATCAAATGAGAAATGAGGGATCTTATAACCTTGAGTACTACTTTAAAAAAAAAAAAGGAAGAACTATCTAATTATTAGGCTCATGGGAGTTTTAAATGTGAAAATCAGACGGTAACCTGATAAATCCAATAAACTAATTTTTGAGGTTTTAATGACAAATTGGCAATTTGAAAAAGCTCATTCATTACTGATTAATGAAGTTTTAGACATCATTTCTCATTCAAATTTTCTGCCAATATCTAATCAGATAAAGGCCACAGAAAGTGTGCCAGATGCAAATTGGACTTCTGTGGTGTATTTTTCATCTCACATTGCTTTAAAGAAAGTCTCTGACAAAGCTTATTGATTATACATACAAAGCTGGCAAGATTGAAGCAGATGTTTACCCTTCAAATAAGGCAATGAATAGTAAAATCTTATTTTTTGCCTCTGAAGTTTGCCATAAACACTTGAATAGTTATAGTTTTGAGGTCTGTGATTACTTTAGAAAAAATTGGAGGCAGTAAAGAGAGCCAAAACCCATAATCATAAAAATGTTGAGGTACATCCCCTTTTTTCCCCCCCAGTCTACAGTTACAAATATGAAAACACAACTTACACTTTTATTAGACTCAGAAAGCAAAGCAGACTGGTAATAAGAAGCTTTACAGATGAGGAGACCAAAACTTTCCACATATCACAGTAGTGGAAATGTCATTCCCTCTAAATTTGAGATCACTATTTCTGTGCATGTGTTTTGAGTGTGTGAGTGTGTTTATGTGTTAACAGTAAGCTCATTTCTAGAGAAGGGAAAAGTGCATTTATATTCTACCTCTAGTATATTTTTATTCAACATAAAATGTAAAATAAAGATGAGAGACTTCAGTATCTAAAGGCCTTCACATTAGCCAGGAAACCTCAATCCTGAAAGTGGGAACTTTAGTTTTAGAAAAAAAAAGTAATTTTCTTACTTTTTTGAAAAAAAAAAAAGTATGACAAAACAAGGTAGGTTGCTGGTTTCCTGTTTCTGCTTTTGAAGTGTTCCTTTGTAGACCGCACATAGCCCTTCCACAAAGTTATACAGACATGAAAGTGACTATTAGATAGTAAATAAAATGAAAATCTACAATTCATTCTATTAATTACACGGAAAAAGAAAAAAACACATGATATTCTTCTTGAATGCAAAGAAAGCCTTAAGATTAATATTTTTTAAAGTCTGACTGGAAAGATCTATGGCATTTGCATATGAATTCCCTTCAACTTCAAGGTCTCAGAATTTTCTAAATACACCAGGAATAGGAAAAAAATGAGTGAAAATTTTGCTCATGGAAAAATGTTCTTTTTTCATAAAATGGTTTTCATAGTATCTTTATTTAAGAAGACTCTATTACTTTCTAAGCTATTGTTTGAAGAAGTCTACTGAAAATCTATTATTTCAAATTGAAGACTTTGGGATTATATTACGCCTTCTGCTTCCTGAGTAATAAGACTTATTCCTTTATCAGATATTCTTTTCAGAAAGAGACAGTTTACATTTATTCCATGTAAGTTTCAATTGCCATTCAGAAAGTGTGTTCATTCAAGAGCCCTTGTTTCTGAATAAAAACCCATTTGAAGTATCTCACTGGGCTGGACCTCTGTGGAGTTGCTTTCCTTTTACAAAATAAGTGTGATATATTTTATGAAAAAGAACTATACTTTTTGGTATTTGTTCATTTTACCACAGTTTTTATTTGTAAATATTGAAGGTGTGCTCAAATGTTCTTGTCAAACCATGGGAAAATAAAAATTACAATCATCAAATAAATGGCAAAAATAACCTTATTATCATATATGAGGAGTTAATGTGAACATACCACTAAGTAGTTTCCTAAGATAAATAGCTTTTGCAAGAAAATGACCTAATACTTTTGCTTGTGGGAAGAAAGAATTGTGTTTTGTATTTTTGTACCTGTACTTACTTCCCACTAAGTAACATAATTAAATCATCAGGATTTTCTTGATGCTCTGTTCTCACCTGCATTACATATAGTATTTTATGATTGCCCTTTCAACTCCAAACTAAATTTAATATTTTTAAATAGTATATGTTGAGTGGTTTGTATTACACGATATTTTAAGGGGTGAAAACAAGAGGAAAAAAAAATAGCCTTGCATTCATGAAAGCATCAAGCAGTTTATGTATTTCCAGTTCAAATACAAAATTTTGTAATGCATAAAACAAAACACATGTTTTTTTTTTGCTCATCATTCAAGTATTGATATAATAATTTAAGTCAGCATTGATGCTCAATTCAATTATGGTTTCGTTTTTAAGCTTGTTTGACCAATGTCATAGCTTTGATGAAAAGTACAAGGTAATGTATGATAGTGTAGCAAACATGTTGTTTTCAGGCAAAGTCATCTGTGTATATTTTACACTTCTTCTGATACAAAGCTGAACAATCTTACAATCTGTCACCTAAGTTATATCAGGCATAGTGTAAGCAAACTACTGTCTACTTCTCATGGTTGTGATGGTTTAATAACTAAGATTATGTACATAAATTACTTTGTCTACTGTTGTTTTCTAGAGAGTACAAATGATTATTATTGTAACAGTGACATATTGGCTCCTTGTCATAATTATTTCTTTATTTCTAAAACCATAGACAGACATACTTTCATTTTTGTGGGGTTATATTATTGAGCTTCAGAACATGGAATGTGAACAGAAATTACTTTCAGGTCAAAGGAACTTCTCATGTGAGATTCTCCCTACTTTTTTATTCTACAAACTTAGAGCTCAAAATTCTGAAAACCATTTGTTCAAATTTACAGAGCTACATTCTTCTGGCATCACTTGAAGGTGAGCTATGGATCAAAAACACCTAATTTAGATCGTGATGATGATGATGATGATGATGGTGATGGTGATGATGGTGATGATTGCCGAGGCCACCCCTCAAAGCAGCAGAGTCTGGGGGTCCCTCGTTAGGTGGAGATTGAGGACAAGGTCGACAGTGAGTGAGAGTATGCTTACACACCATGTGGTTAAGACGCATCTGTTTATTCCATCTCATGAGTGCTTTTTTATGCTCTTTTCAACAAGGTATACAAAACAGGAATGTTTACAGTTTTGTTTTTCCCTAAAGTTAAGTGGGTACATTTTTTACTAGAAAAGCTATTTCCCATAGTGTTTGCTAAGATTAGGGGAGCAGCAGAAGTTTACAAAAATACAAAAGTGTAAATGAATTATTTTTTAGCAGGGTTAGAGGTTAACAGCAAAGAGGAGCAGGGTGAAGGTTAATAGAGAAGAAGAAACTATTCATTAGATAAATCTTTCCTATTTGCTCAGGCAGCTTGGCGACAGCTAGTTAATAAGTTTAGGGTAAGCAGGGAGTTTGGCAAGCTCTCTGTCTTAAAGCTTTCTTTACTTATGATAAGAAACCTAAGTTCTCTTGACTCAGCTGCCGGTATTTGTGGAGAGTTAATGAGTATCTCTTGAGATAGGCTGATGTTTTGTTCTCCTCAGCCATCACTGATGACTCAATCCGTTCAGCACTCTGTGCTTCTTAGAAAAATCTTTTAATGTGGAAGCAAAGCCCAAATTTCCAGAATAAAATAATGTAAAGCGAGAAATGTCACACATCCCTTATTTAGCAGGCCGAGCCTTGCTCTAGGCCTTAACTGGTTAAGGTAACGCCGCAGATGATGATGATGATTGTAGTGATACAGGGAATTGAACCTATGGACATTCCACCTCTGTGCTACTCTCTGAGAGTCTCACTAAGCTGCCAAGGTTGATCTTGAACCTGCGATTCTCCTACCTCAGCCTCCTAAGTACTGGGTGAGATACAAATAAAATATGCTATATTGGTCATGATTTATTTTTGTGCTTTTTGTTAGAGTAGCTAATGCTACCTTAGTGGAATGTGATATAACAGAATTATATATCACATTAATAGTGTCAGAAAGAAATAAGAAGAGAGTACAAGTTTTTACTTATACCTTCTGGGTGCCACTAATCTGTTCAAAAGTTGTATCTCATGCAATATACTTTACTAATAAGGATCAGAAACAAGTAAATCAGTTTTGATTAACATAAGCAGAAAGTAAACCTAAGTGAAGCCAGGCACATAAAATGCACCCATCTTTACACACCAGGAACAGTCTGATTAGGACTCTGTCATAGGAAGTATACTGTTGAGAGGGTTTTCATTCAGAGAAGGTTGGAACCTGTCACTGTACATTACCTCTGTGACATGTCATGAGGCTTTCTTTCTGTCACAAATACTAGATCCAGAGACTGTTGGGAACCTCTGATTGACTGAGACAAGGCCATGGTCTAGTGCATGAGCTCACAGTAGTTACATTGTGAGAGTTCTGACTCCTTCGGCTTCTAGAGTAGAAGTCAGAACCCTTCATTTATTCAAATTCACACAAATTAGGTTCTTGCAAGTAGAAAGGCAATTGAGTTTAACAGTGAATATTATGATTTTCTGTTTTGACCTCTAAATATTTACGTGTCATTTTTTCTCTTTCTTATGTCCCCAAAATTATGGTCTTTCCTGATTAACATCTTTCTGGTGTAATATGACACATGAGGTTCTCATCACAGTTATATTTATTCCCAGGAACTCTTTAGCTATATGTGGCAAGCTTTATTCAAAATCTTAAAGGTTAACACAACTAGCACTTTTTGCACTTGATATCAAAAAATAACAGAAATAAATATGTTAATAATTTGGAGGCTAGAGTCTTTGTTTACACACTACCTGTGGCATTCTAGTTTTCCTACTCTACCATCCATTCTACATTCTCTTTGTTCTACAGTCATCACTTCAGTTAGTCAAAAGACTCTTTCATGGACTTTATAGCTCAGATCCATATGGCCATAGAATAAGTGGCTTGTTGAGTCTTCTATGAACGTATGTTCCCCCTTCCCCCTCAAACTTGGATCAGGGAAAGGGGGAAGACACTACTTTAAAGAATACTACAACACTCTGTTCTTTTTTTTTTCCAGTACTGAGGATTGAACCCAGGGGCATTTTACCTCTGAGCTACACCCCCAGTCCTATTTTTATTCTTTATTTTTGAAACAGGATCTTACTAAGTTCTAGAGAGCCTCACAAAGTAGCTGAGGCTGGCCTTGAATCTGGATCCTCCAGTCTCAGCTTCACAAGTATGGGATTAGAAGCCTGCTCTACCATGCCCAGCCCAAGCTCACTTTGTTTTTAATAAGGCATGCTCTCAGGAGAAACTGGTCAACCAGAACTAAACCCGATATGGCATTTCTAGAGCCTAATTGACGAGAAGGCAGAAAACTACTTACCTATTGCTCACTCTGGCTTTCTACATGTAAGAAGGAAAATACCCAATTCTAGTCTAGCCAAACTTCCCACCTCATGGGGAAGAAATAAACAAAAAGATAAACACCTGTGTATTACTCAGAATTTTCACAGCTATACTCTAAGAAAACTGCCCATATAGCTTAGAAGCAGGAAAATGTATTTGTTCACAGTTTTCCTTGGATGTATTTGGGTTTAGCCCATATGAGTCTGGGGACCTCAGATCTGAGGACAGGAAGTATCAGCAAGTAGAGAGAAGGAGAGTGCAAAGCGTGGCTCTCACATCATGAAGGCTGAAAGCAAGAGAGGGAGAAAGGGGAGGAGGAACCACATATAATCCCTCAGGCCACAGCCCCCAGCTATACCCTATAAGCTCGGGCCACCACCTAGATAAATCCATTACAAAGGATTTATCCACTGCTGAAATTATAACTCTCACGACTTAACTATATCAACAGTGAATATTAATAAATATAGGGAACATTCTATATCTTACTATAACAACTTATGACATTCACAGTCCAGAGGAGAGAGCATACTAAAATAATGAAACATAATCATAGGATTATAAGGCCTCCTTTCTTCACATACCTGGCCACCACATCACTGGAAGCCTATTTGAAACACTTCCTTTCACGTGGAACATCATGCCCAGTTATCAAAAATAAATTGTAGGACATACCAAAAGACAATCTAGTCCCCAAAAGAAAAACACAATTTGAAGAGTCAGAGCAGATATTCCAATCAGACATGATAAAATGCTAAGGATATTGGAATTTCAGGCCAGCAATTTAAAACCATCCTGATTAATAGGAGCTGAGGGTTAAAAAGGGTTAATGCATAGCATATAAGAATGAATGGGAGAGGAGGCAAAATGGCGACATAGGAAAACATCACATCTCCATCACTGTGAGACTTGGAACTCATTCAAATTGTGACAAAGACTCTCCATGAGGTCATGAGAGCATACTGAGAGAGTAAGTACTGTGGGAAGAATGAACTATGTAATCATAAAATATCTACATAAGTTTGGTTCCTATTCAGTCCCATTCCTCATATACAGTTCCACTTGAAGGCAGAACTCTGTTGGTTACACTTGATTGATTAGATAACAACTATTGGTGGCAGCCTGGCGCCCATGGTCAGATATTCCATCTCCATCAAGGTTTACTAGTTAATCAAGAGCTACTTCTTGAAAAAGAGAATAAAACCATAGAAACATCTACTCCAATTCTGAGGCTTATTATAGACTTTATATTTCATTCCAAACTTCACAATATACTTTGAGCCTCATAGAAACTAATATCTTAAAACCTCATGGTGGAATAAATACTTCCACTTACTCTGGAAATAAGCCTAGGCTCTGCACCTTCCTCTGCTGTCTGCCACTTGAGGTAGGAAACATTAAAGGATGAATCAAACCTGAACAGTCAAATGAAAGATATGTTGACTTCCAAGTATGTAATAGTTATGAAATACATGGAAAGACAATGTGATTCATAGCTTATATATGTCATTTCTTGAAGAAATTGGAATATAATTTTAGCTATACCAGGTAGTGAGTCTACCAATTATCATACTTTTGATCTTACAGCTATTTTTGCTGTCTTTGTTATGGCTAGTTTTTTTGTTTGTTTGTTTGTTTTTGTTTTTGTTTTTGTTTCCTAAACATAGCCAGATTATAATGACAGATGCAGGTTATTTACCAAATTGTCCCTAAACAAATGCCAGAGGGTTTCAGTATCATTGCTCTGGACGCTGGTGTTCACTACTGACACAATACTGTTGGGAATAAATACATAATTTTTTACAAACTACTGAGCTCATTCACTGCAGTACATGCTACTTTCTTTAAGTAATAACTCCTTAACTCTGTATTGTTTACAGGTCTTAGAAAGACTCAACCCAGCATCTATCTCTCAGCTATTCCAGTGTGATCCCTGGAATCTTTATTTACAAATGGAAATCACCCATTATTATTTAACACTCCTCAGTATATTTTGTAGTCATTGTTTAATGCATGCTTCCTAAACATAATATATATATATATTGTCCCTGGTAGATAAACAGTTATCTATGAAACTCACTGAAGTAGAATATGTTTGTTCACATACATACATACCAAATACATGAAACACAGGACTTAGAGTCCTCAAACTTCTCAATCTTAATTGCTCTATGAAAGCATGACTTTGAATTTATAACATCTGTGTTCGAATTTCAGCTTTAAAAATAGTAAATACTGTGAATGGTACTTCTTTTTTTAAATATATGTTTGTTGGTGCATTGTAATTATGCATCATAGTGAGGTTCAAAGTGATACAAACCTATATGTACATAGAAATTGGTTTGATCTCCTCTGGATTCCACCTGACTCAACCCCTCTCCCCATTCTCTTACATGTTAGCAATATTGATAGTTTTACCTCCATACATGGACATAGCATTATTTGAACTGTTTACTCCCTCTGTTCTCTTTTTTCTTCACTTTCTACCTCCCTCCTTCAAGCCCCTTCCAGTCTTCTACTGGTCTCTTTTCATTCATATGAAGTTCCTTTTGTTTCCTACTTTCTTTCCATCATCCACGTATGAGAGAAACCTTGGACTCTTAACCTGAGATTGGTACTACTTGTGGTCACATTTTTTTTTTTTTCTTGATCAAGCCAGAAACTATTCTGAGGTAGAAATTAGAGCTTTATTCTTCATTAAAAATTTAAAGATCATATTGAAATTTAGGTCATGTTTATTATACAAGTAACATACTGGTGTTTTAATTAGAAATGTAGCTATGCTGTAAGAGTCTCAATTTAGAAATGAATTAAAATATTTTAAGAACTGTTTACTGGAAGATATAATTCAAAATAATAGTTTGGGGGTGGGAAATTAAACTTAAAAATAACTCCTAGATTGACCAATATGTTAGTTTTGACTGCTTATGATAATCAAAATTCTGTTTCTATTGATTTTCTTTTGTCTTCTATTTTTTGCTCATTTAAACAGTTTTCCCAGAAGGTGAACTGAGAGAAATTGAGACTACTATTTGTTTACTATTTACTATTTACTGATATACAATGAAATCAAACTCCCAAAACAAACCCTTGTACTTATAAATTTTATTTATTAAGAAATAATTTAATTTCTTTAATAGATAACATATAACACACACTAATAATATGATAGGCATAGACTAAGTAAGAAAGGATTTTAGCAGTAACTTAGTATTACAGCATTTTCTCATAGTCCTAATCTATGTGTGGTAGTATTGCTGAATTAATGGTTTATAGTGACAATAAGGATAATTTGAATCAAAGTCACTACAATTGAGAGCACACACAAAAATACTACCATTGTAAAAAGAAATCTTAAGTTTATGTCTCATCCTTTCATTGTTTTTGCTGTTATTGTTTTGCTTTGCACTCTGGATGTTAATGCAAAAACGGCAGATCAAAAAGCCCCGCAGACTTTAAAATGTTCAGAATACATTAATTTAACCAGCTAATGGGAATTCATTGTGACCTGCTAGTTAATGTTATGCATTAATTCTTATATTGTTGTTTTTGCTTTTAGTTAGTTTGACTTTTATGTTTGCAAATGTATCTATGTGGCATTACATTGCAATGCATTCTCTGCAAAAAATGGCCATAAATATTCTTTATAGCATGTTTATTTGTATCCCTTTATACTACTCCAATCTATCCTTGTCCCCTGTTCCCTAAACACTTTAAATTTATTCATCCTAAATGTACTACAAAACCTATAAAAGTCTGAAGGCAACATGTTACCATATGAGACTTCTTTTAGCATCTTTCTCTATTAATACCAGTTTATCTTTTATTTTTCTAACTATGTCCAGTAAGAAAAATTTTATCTGCTTTAGGTTTTCAGCAATTTCCCCAACAAGCTAATCTTAAATATTTATCCTTGAATTAACATTTTTTAGCATTGCTGTGTTCTAAGTGGCTAATAATGGTGTCTGCTGCTTGCCAGGGATTTTGCTTCCTTTGATCTTTCAGATCTCTTTTTGTCTGAAGGCCTTTATTTTTATTAATTCAGTGGCTCTGGCTAAAATCCTTGAATTAAATTAGCTAATGAAAAATTAAAATGCAAAGATTACTGAAAACATGCTGCTTTGATTTCTACATCTGTTTGGAAAGGATTAGGGGGAAGTTTTGATATTTCACAATGGCTACTGTGGCACCATATGCCTTTGAGCCTATTCAAATGAGTTTTATTTTATTTGTGTGAGGTCATTTGTGATAGTAGAGTGAAAGGTTGCAGGCTTTTGTATTTGTTGGCATTCTAACTTGTTATATCAGGGGAAAGGACAAAAGATATAAACTCCCTCTCCCTATGTTCTCAGTCCTCTGATGCCATTCTCTTACCCAGTATTAAATGCAGGGTATGTGGACAATTTCAGGTGAAGCTGTAGAAAAATCACATTCAGCCATTCTCTTTATGTCATGTCATGTAGAAAATATTTTCATATAGATCACATCTGTTATGTTTCAAAATAAAACTTAATAAAATATAATGCTGTGAAGTTCTAAATTATGTTTTTCAGTGACAATATATCAGGAAACCATTAGGACATATTTTCTCACATATTCTGCCCCTCCTTTCCTTTTGCATTGAATACCTAATTGTCTTGGCCCTAGGATACTGATACCTGAATATCTGAGATGGGAGAACTTCCTTTTGATGGAAAGAAAGTGACTTTATACTTGACTTTTTACCATATCTTGTGTTTTGCAATTATATTTTGGGGAACATCCTGCCTTGGATGTTATGCTTTGAAAAAGAAAAAAAGTAAATAAAAAGAACTGAATGGTAATATATTGGCAGTTTTGAAATGTCATTTCTTGAAGCCATTCTCTGCCTAATACTGCACTTCAGAAAGTTACATTTTAAGCTGGGCGTGGTGGCGCACGCTTGTCATCCCAGCATTCGGGAGGCTGAGACCAGAGGATCCGGGTTCGCTGCCAGCCTTAGCTACCTAGTGAGGCACTCCGCAACTTAGCGACCCTGTTTAAAAAAATAAAAATATTTTTAAAGAATAAAAAATAGGGCTGGGGGTATAGCTCGGAGGTAGAATGCCCCTGAGTTCAATCCCAGGTAGCGCAAAAAAAAAAAAAAAGTTACATTTTAGAAGGACAATGACAACAACAAGACTGAAAACTAATATAAATCCCACATAGAGGGAGTATGGCTGGAGTGTGAGAAGGAAATTTCTGGAGATAAGCTCACAATTTTACTACACAGTCAAGGTGCTGACTGATACCTTTTATGAAGGGTTTGCAATTTAGATTAGTTTTAGATATCATTGCATACCTTTACATAGAGAAAACATAAAGCAAATATGTACATTTTTCTCAGTAAGATGTTAGACCATAAATTACTTATATGTTTTAATAAATGTAGAAATTGTGTATAACACAATAAATTAATCTTAAAGTTTCATCAAATAAATTAGTAATTTGTTAACCCTTTCTCTTGAATCTAGCAGACTATTATGTTTGTAAAAAACCATCCATTAACCATTTGCCAAGTATATTGGTCTATATATAGTTTAAGCTCTTTCTGTTAAACTTTTGCAGTCTTGAGTAATACATACATGAATACTAATAGTCTCAAAAGTAATTCTTCATCTTAATATTTATGTTTTAAGAAATATTCAAAAATAAGCTTGAATGGAAATAATATATTCTATTGTTGTCTCACTTAACATTCTCACTCATATATTACAAAACAACTGACCACACAATGTTGAAGCAGAAAGATTTATTTGCTCACAGTTTCTTGTAGATTATGGGTTCAGTCCATGTGAGTCTCGAGTCTATAGAACTCATAGCATGCTGGTTGGAAGCAGAGAGATGGAGAGGAAAAGGATCCTTTCTCACAGCACAGAAGCTGGAAGTAAGAGAGAGCAAATAAGGCAGGGAACTCAAAGACAAAAGCACAGTCCCTAAAGGTACACCTCTAGCCACGCACCTTCTCCAGCCACATCCTACCTGCCTAGGTTACCACCCTGTAAATCCATCACAACAGATTTATCTGCTGATGAGATTATTCAACTCAGACGACTCAATTGCATCAGCTCTGAATATTAATACATGAGCTTCTCAAGGGAAATTCTAAAAACACATGCTAGAATCTATGGTCAAAGCAGAAATGTCTTCTTTATCTAATTGCTACTGAACAGCCTTTTCAACTTGAAAAATATCACTGATATGGCTAAATCAGATTTGAGCTTTTTTCTCAGCTTTAGCTGCTATTTAGAGGGGCAAGGCAGGTCTCAGGTAAGCATCCACATCATATAGCCATATTGATAGAAAAGTGAAAAGAATTTTAACTACTCTAATTTTAATAATAATTGTTTCAATTCAGTGCTAGTGATTGTGAGCACATAAACAGGAGAATATTTTTTCTGTATAGTTGAATGAGATTCTTAAATATATGTGCTTTATTATATTTTTCAGAATGCTTAAATATCTATAGACATTAAGCAATTTATCTCTTTAATAATTATAAGGTTTGGATGTTTATTTTGCACAAATTTTACTTATAGCAATAAAATCACAAATATTACTAATATGTCACTGTTTATTAAGTTGATCAGATACCATAGTCTTATACTCTCTAAAATCATATTAACAAACCACAAACTGATAAAACTAAATAGGAAAATTCAGCTGGTGCTGGTAATGCAAACTTGTAATCTCTATATTTGGGAGGCAGAGACAAGAGTATCACAGGTTCAAGACCAGCCTCAGCAACTCAGTGAGGCCCTCAACAACTTAGTGAGACCCTGTTTCAAAATAAAAAGTAAAATGGGACTATGGGTGTTGCTTGCTTCAAGGTAGAATAACCCCAGATTCAATCCTCAGTAACACCAAAAAAAAAAAAAATTCAAAACAGAGAATCAAGGTGGCTGTCAGGGATTAATGCTTTACCTAACCAATAAGCAGCTACTTCTTACCTGAGTTACATTTGCTAGTTTAAACAAGAAAACATTTTAGGAATGATGATCTCCCAGTTAAGGAAGAAATCTGGGTTATAGTGCAATTTTCACTCTGGATAAATCTGCATTATTGACACCAGTGATTTCTATTGATTACTTATACTTGATTTTTGCTTCTTGAATGTACTAAGTAAGTATCTAAGGGTCAGTTGAATTCAACAATATATTTTTAGAAAACTTAATGGTATTTCTAAATAATCCATAGACATAGGAGTTGTGATATATACTAAAAAAATAATATCTTAAGTTAATGACCAGGCAAATGTCATTATTCAAATTTCTATAACAAAATGCCACAGACTGATGGCAGCATCATAAATTTATTTATCAGGATTATAGAGGGAGTCCAAGATCTTGTCATAAATCTGTGATCTTACATGGTGAAATGTGCAAAGGCCTTTCTGAGATCTCTATTTTAGGGGCCTTGATCTCAATTAGAATTATAAGAGTTCCCCTTTTATGACATAAGTACCTCCCAAAGCTCCTACTTCCTAATGCCATCATACTGAGAGTTAGGATTTCAGCACAAGCTTTGGGAAGAGAAATACACATTCCATCCATTGCAATCATGTAGTACAAATTCCTCTTGGAAAAGCACTTAAATTACTCATAAATTTTAGTAATTGTCTGATGTTCTCAACAGTTATTTTAAAACTTTCAGATACAATTAACCACATAGTGGTCAGCAAACTATAGTACATGAGACCATTCAGACCAGTTCAGTCTGTTTCATGTTTGTTTTTGTAAATACAATTTCATTGAAACATGGCTAGGCTTCTTCCTTTATGCATTGTCGATCAGTGGTGACAGAGACTATCATGAGGTCTGCAAAACCTACTTGGTGCATTATAAAAAGATTGTCAGCCTCTGAGTTAGAATATAAGAAGACAAAAATATAAATTCTGTGTATGTCTCATTAGCTTTTCAAAGTATTTGGATTTCAAAATCAGCATTAAATTCATGGTGATGAATGTGAATTGCTAGCAATTTTCAAAATATTCTATCTTTTCTGAAAAGTTTCCTTAATTTGGTTTTAATGTTGTCCCTATAAATAGAGTATATTGAATGGACATTCATTTGTTGTTTGAGGAGTGTAAAGGTAATACTTGTGAAAATCCTTATCACAAAATCTATCAAGGCAATATATGTGAAAGAATTTATCACAAGGTAGGTATTGAAAAAGAACTTTGATTTTAAATCTTATTTGGCCACATCTACACATATTTGGAAACGTTTCACCTCACTGCCCTGTGATTCACAGGAAAGCTTGGGCAGGTATCAAATGGCCTATAGAATCAAGTCTATAATCTTATTATGACTTAATATAAACAAAATAAAATAAATGAAGATGTGAGGGTGTTCACCTGCATAAATTCAGAATCTGGTATTTGACAAATGTAAAATGGCAGATTAACTTACGGTTTTTTACATTGTATTATTATAGTTGTAAGTAACAATTATAGTAAATGCCACAAAACTAGTTATTAAAGTTATAATTATTGTTATATTTCTTAGCTGGATGCTCTTTGTTCTCCATCAAGTTTCAATCCTTGTTCTATCTGTTGGTTTTCTCATTCTTCATCAATTATATTATCCCATTCCTTATTTATAAGATACTATTCCTTATTCTGTTAGGCTTCCTGTTTTATTCCCCAAATAAGATATAGCTGAGAACATTGCCTTCATATATTCCAAGAAGGAATGTGACTATTGTTGTTGTAGTGGTCGTGAGATTTTTTTCCTCATTCAAATAAAGAGACTTTGCATTGGGAGGCATTTAACTTAGATTTAATGGGGAACATTTACATGATTGATATACATAATTAGGTTAGTGTTAGCTACTCCGGGACAGTAATGGCTTCTAGGGACACTCATATCATCCACTCTGACAATTTATCCTGTGTAATTGTATAATTGTAACAGAAAGCAGAAGTGTATTGCTCGTGGAGGAGAAACAGGTTGATAATATACAGAGCCAAAAATTTTAGATACTTCTTTCGATCACCAAATACATAAAAGTAAATTTAAAATCAGCTTTAATCAATGTCAAATCTAACACAGAAGTTCCCTTTTTCATCAAGATTTTCTAATTTAATATTTATTTATTTTGAAACCAGGTCTCACTAAGTTGCGGAGTGCCTCACTAGGTAGCTGAGGCTGGCCGAGAACCCGTATCCTTCTGTCTCAGCCTCCCAAATGCTGGGATTACAGCCTGCGCCACCATGCCCGGCTCTATTTTAATATTTCTAAACGAGTATACTCCATCAACAGTAAAGGTATAAAGCTGAAAGAAACTAATTATTTCTGTTATCACTAATAAAAACAAATTTTGATCAACCCCCAAAGAGGAAATCTACATTACCCTTATATTCAAAATGTGAAAGGCAATATGGCAAATTAAAGAAATGTTTAATCAATGTACACCAAACTTTGGACAATAGAGATGTGTCAGTTAAAAAATAGTTGTTTTTCTACATGTTATTGTTTCTGTGGTCTTTGATTTTTTGTTTTTGTCTACACTTTTCAAAAAAAGACGTAGAAATCTAGCCTGTTTAGAATCCCTTTCAAGTACCAGTATGTTTTGTTAAGATTAAGTTTTGTGATCATGATCAAAGAATAGTTTTTTTTTTTTTAAAGAGACTGGGTTATAAAATAAAAACTTTTATCTTTATTGAATGTTGATTATACTGGTCAGCATATTTATGCATAAAATCCAATTGAAACTGAAACTAAGCAATGGTATTTATTTTCCTGAATTCATCTTTGTGCATTCTAACCATAATACATAATTTCTGTAGGGAGATACTCTCTACTCTTTTAAATGCACTAATTGTCAATATTTTAAAACTTGTCATCTCCAAAACATCAATGCCCCATAAACATTCTCCTAAAACCAATTAGAATAGGCATGCGTCTATCCTAACATAGTGGATGAAGGAATATATATAGTTCACCAGCTGGAATATGTCACCATCTAAAGTATCATGCCTTGATTTTTTCTTCTTCTTATTCTCTGTTAGATGCTGACCTAAAGAGGTATGAATCATTCTTAAATGTGATTCCTGCTCACCTACCAGCATAAACTTGAGACCTAGAAAAATTATTATTGTTAGTTCTGATAATAAAATATTCAAGAATGCTGACAGACTCTGAGGTGCAAATCCATATTAAATCTGTCTTAACTGAGTTTGTTTTAAGAAGATGTGGTACTGCATATTAAACGCAGGCTTGTGGAATCCAAATAATCCAACTTATGTCAAAACCATACAAATCATCTACCATAGTTTCAGGAAATAGTACTATCAATAATAATAGCCTGCCTAGAAACCATTAACTATAACAAGTTGTGGACAAAATTCTTCTAAGAATACATTAGCATGCAAGTACCAATCTTGCAAAGTGTAAATTCTGCTTACTCTCAGTCCCCAGGTTTTTAAAACTTCTTTGATAATCTAATATACCAATTGGATATTTGCTTTACTGACTAAGGAATTTCAAACTTCAGAAATGCTGGCCTGCCAACTTTGAGATCCTTCCTCCTCTTGCACTAATTAATGCAAACTGATATGCTGAGTTAAACAAGCTCCAGTGGCAAAGACATAAAATACGCTCTGTCTGTTTCATAATGGAAAACCTGAATTTCGAAACTCAAAAAGTGGGATATTATAAGTATCTCCTTCCCCATTCCTCGCAAACAGAGTAAAGTCCTGGTGACAGGGAGGAAAGTAAAACCGAGTTAGAGAAATAATCTTCCTATTTAAAAGAAGTCTGATGTCCATTTTTGGACACTCATACTTAAAATTATTCTAAAAGATTTGGACAGAATCCAGAACAGAATAATGAGAATTATTAGGCAGTGGGAAAATCTGGCATCCTTCTGCTGTAGTAGAGTTGTATGTAATTATGTTGAACACCCGTATCAACTGACAGTAGCATTTTACTTTAGTTGAAAAAAATAGAAATTGAAGTGAAAACTTTGGTGGATACAATCTCAAGATTTTTTTTTTGGCTTGATAAAAATGAAAAACTTTTGAAAATCATCATATTTGGTAAGTGCATTTAGGTTGGTATTCTCAACATACAAGTGAGCAGAATCATACTGAAAACACAATCAAATTTGAAAAATATACCCCAAATATTCAAAGTATGCATGTTTCCTGAAACTTTTCATTTTTCCCAGCAGTTCCTGGGTTCTATATGAAAAATCTAGATATTATAAGGCTTTTTTTATTATTCTCTTCTTGTGTCAAGGTCATGGTTGATTGTGTATGAATATTGTGAAGGTTGGTAACATGTTTTTCATTTTCCCTGACTCCCTTCAATCGACAACTCATAGTCCTAACAACTGGTAGAGGAAGAGCCTCCTGAACCACGTCACAGCATCAGAGTGGCTCCCACATTTACAGAGATATTCCAGAGAATGCCAAGACCCTCTATGATCTTATGTGGAAGCAGTGAACATGAATGAAAGTTCTGATTTGATAGGGCATTTGCCCAGTAGACATTGATTTCATTCCATTCTAATCAATTTTTAAACATCATTTCTAAGACAGGCACAATCCTGCATTCAAGAGGAATATATTCTGTCACAGAATACAAACAAATACACCAAGTGGTATAACATAGTATAGCACATATACTGACGAAATTTTGTTCTAGGTTATCTGAGAGCACAAACACAGATATGGGGCATCTCACCCAGCCTGGATAAATGAAAAAACACTTCCTTGAGTTGGGACATTACATAAAGTGAAACATCATTCATTTGAAATTGGCCTCTATGCAGAAATAATGAGATGCCACAATTGGAAGTTAAGAAAGAAGAAAAAGACCTTATTTTATTGATGTTTTGGATACCACTTGTGTGTGTGTGTGTGTGCTAAATGGATAAAATGGATACAAATGAATCGGTGGTCAAGGAAAGCAGATAAATCAAGAGACAACACCTTACTTCACATGCCAAAATAAAGACAATGTTATACAACTATTTAAAATTCTGGGGAAGATGATAGGCCTGAGTTGTAGTTCTGTTTATGCCACTATTAAATTACATAATTTTAGATAAAATGTATAACCTCCATAGTTATACATGCTATCTATAAAGTTTTGAGGGGATTACACAAATTATCTACAATAGTATCAGCATGGACAGCAGAATACATTAAAAAATAAAGATTTGTTGGAAAGCCACTGAAATTATTGCTACCAAATATTAAAGTAAAGCTGGGCATGGTAGCACATGCTTGTCATCCCAGTACTCAGAAGGTTGAGAAAGGAAGATAAGTTCAAGGCCAGACTCAGCAATTTAGTTAGGACCTGTCTAAATAAATAAATATATAAATGACAAATAAATGAGCTGAAGGTGTAGGTCACAGGTAGAATGCCTCTGTGTTCATTCCTCAGTAACAACACACACACACACACACACACACACACACACACACACACACACACACACACACATCATGGTAAAAGAGGAGACAGAGAAAGAGAAAGGGGGGGTGGAACTAACTAAAAGAATTTTGCAAATCTTATACAAACTAAATTCAGGAGCAAAGTTCTTAAAAATAGAATAAAGATAGAATTCTCTCTCAGGTGAAAACAAACAAAAGTATCAAGAACTCTCCTCAACGTGCAAGAAAAAAAAACATAGCAGCCACTAAAGCAACAAAAAAATCAAGCATAGCTTTAGTAAATTTCATTCCTTCTTATGGTGACCTGGAACAGAGCATTATTTACTAAGCAATTACTATATGATAGGAAGTTTGTTGAATGATTTAAATTGTTATTCAGGGAAAACTAGATAAGTTTCTTACCTCACATATAGAACTGAAAGGGCACAAATTATAGCCAGAGAGAGAGAGAGAGAGAGAGAAAACAAGAAAGTGGAGAAAGGGTAATGAAAGGAGAAGAAAATAGATGACTATTAATTATTTATTAAGCACATACATGCACTATCTGGGACATAATGAATTCTTATAGCAAGGCATAAAATATAGAAAATTATATTTATAGTATATAAATTTATATACTATATAAATTATATTTATATATATAAATATAAATTATATTTATGTATATAAATATATATATATATACTAGAGATTTGTTGAAATATATTATGTATTTTTCTAGAGATCTATTGTACAACTATACTACAATATTTCACTTTTAAGCTTTTTTTAAATGGTAGCTTTTATATTGAATGCTTTACTACATTTCAAACAAACATACATTCAAATCCTTGGTCCAGAGTTCATCTTCTCATGACTGAAAAGTGCTAAGGATTCTCCTGGTCGGTTTTTAATAACCAGTGTTGAAGCAAATAAGATTAGAGGGATGAATAGTTCTACTTGGTATGATCACTCAGTGAGGATGTTTATTTAAATATCTACAAGCCTGAGCTAGGTATACTAATAGTCAAAAGGAATTTAAGGATTGGGAGAGATTCAGTACTGTTGCTGTCGACTGGACCAGTATAAGCCATGATACAACTTGCTTAAAATGATGACTCAGGTGAATGAGATCAGGTAGATTGCTGTTTTTTTGTTGTGTTTGAGGGGACTCCATGGGACAAGCAGGGTGGCCATGCAGAAGCCAAATAATGGTGCAGGTGGTCCATCCAGAGACTAAGATGACAAAGATGGCCCTGAAAACCAGGATACCATGGGAAAGACTCCTGTTTTCCCCTGAATCTCTGCTAGGAAAAGGGAGATAAAGCCTGACCTCTTGCCCCATGCTAGACAAAGCATCTTCCCCAGGGCATAAATTCTAGGACTAATTTCTAACTGATATTTGGAGTTTAGTTCTTCTGCCTATGCTGGTTATTAAATGCTGGGGGAGGGGACACTTGCTTTGCTTTGCTGTTGCTGGAGCAGAAACAAGTGTAAATGTTACTCCAAAAAATAAAAATAATAAAAATAAAGCAATGGTTCCATGCTTGAAAAAATAAGATCAAGTAGAGAGGACAGTTGATTCCTATCGTGCAAACTATTTCTCAATAAGAACCCCTTCAGTGAAGAATCACTTCATATAATGATGGATGAGTAAAAATCTCAAATCTGTACATTAGGACAAAAGAACAAAAATATTGCCAGAGGCAGTTTGCAAAGAAATTACATCTGGGTACAGTGAAGAGAATCCTAAGAGGAAAAAGGTTCATTCAATGAGTGAGCTCTTTAGGGAAGCTATTATTTGATTAAGTGAACTATTTATTTAAATAAAGCATGCTAAAGGACTACTTTAACCCAGGTCCTGAAAGTTATTTTAATGAGTCTGAAGAATGCTTCTGAAAAACATCTGAATATATAATCATTGCAAATTTAATCACAGAGGAAAAAAAACTCTTCTTTGCCAATCATGATAAACTTCTGTTAAACTATGGAGGACAGATAGACAAGAAGGTAAGAACTATCAAGTCTAGTCTGATCCTAGGTGGCCTTACCTTTGTTTTGATCTTCTAGATAATTTTAGGAAAATTTAAGTGATACTATTTCAGTATCTCAGAAGCAATAGGAAAGTAATATTGAATTCAAATTAAAAAAACACATCAAAAGGGAATAAAAATTAAATTACTATCTCCTTTAGATCTATGTGGTGCCTATGATTATCTGGGCCAGAGAAGGAGTCTACAATAGATTAGGTAACACAATTAGTGAAGCCCATTCAAATAAGCATAAAGTTTTGGAACATCATATTCTAGTCACAAGAACTTACAGGACATTTTAGGAATAAAGAACAAGGAATAGGGAGCATTGGCACATGCTTGACTTAAATCCCATGGCTTGGTGTAATCCCAGCACTTGGGAAACTAAGATAAGATTACAGGTTCCAGGGCTACCTCAGCAACATAGCAGGACCCTATTTCAAAATTTAAAAAATGAGTAGGGGTGTAGCTTGAAGGTAGAATGCCTAGGAGATCAAGCATCAATACCAAAATAAAAGAGAAAAAGAACAAGGAAAAATTAATGAAGGGCTGATATCTACAGTATTTGAAAATGTTCAAAATGATAACATATGGGCCCTATATTCAATTCATAGGCCTTGTTATAGCTCTTCTTATTGTTTATGATCAGTGTCCTTTTAATAGGCATCTATACCATATAATTCATTAAATATTTTAATATTATTTTGAATAATCCTATATTTAATGTTTAAAATTCTTTGGAATAAGGTATATCTATATAACATATTAACTATTTATCTAGTTTTCCCCAATGGTAACATTTTGAAAACAATTAGTACATTATCACAACCATGGCAATGACATTGACACAGTCAATATATAGATTATTCACATAATCACTTCTGTCTTATTTTTTTTATAGATACACCTGTTAATCTTCCTTTCCAATCACTTATTAACCTCTAACAATCACTAGTCTGTTTTCCATTTGTCATTTCAAGAATAGATATAGTATGTCACCTTTTCAAAGTCGTCTTTTATACTTGGCATGATTCATTGCTTTTAGTATCTAAAAACTTTCTTTGTAAGATGGTATCTCAAATATCTATTTTCATTTTTTTCTAAAAGTGTTGTAATAGTGTTTTGTATTTAAGTCAGTGATCTACTATGACTTGACATTTGCATAACTTGTGAGAAAAATGTACCTTTGCTGAAAGTAGTGTTGAAATAGAGTTAAGAGCATATATTGCATTTACTAACTTTGAATTCAGTGATTGTTCAAATCCTAACAGATATCAGAATAAAAATTCTCCCAGGGTGTAAAATAATTGTAAAACATTTTATGGTTAAAGGACAACTGGGTTTTATGTGATAAGATATGTAGGTACAATAGATACATAGAAAAATAATTAGAAGTCTAGATTCAGAAGACTGAGAAAAAATGTGAAATTCAATGTCTTCAATAAATTAGGAAAAGCTGAAATGGAGGAATTCTATAAATTATTTTCATGACAAATGTTATGTTATTATAAGACTTAAACAGGTAGATATAAAATAGATTTCAATGTACAGTTTTTTTTTTTTAAATTATACATCCCAGGACACAGTGAGAAAACTGGAAGTTCTACACTGAGAAACTGAGATGTTTTATATTGATGAATTTTGATAAGTATTTAAGCAATAAATGATGAAGACATTTAATATTTTATCCCATTGTTGAGATACATTTTTGACGTTTTTCCTCAAAAAAGTCATAATTATTGTTAAATAAGATAATAATTTCAGAAATTGCAATTTAATAACCTGTCAAAGCTTTAAGTTGAACTATGAAAGAATAATGAATCAAAAATTTAAATTTGTAAAATACCTGGGCATAATGCTAGTTTTAAAAGGAAAGATTGTACAAAGGCAAATAGCACTTCCCCTATGCCTCCCCCCCTTAACAATTGTCCCATCTAAAAGGTTTTATTATAGGTAAAAATACTCAGGAAATGGGCTGTCAAACTCTCTGCAAAACAATACCCACTTTTTAAGTAGTGTCTCCATATTTGTACTTATATTGTTAATCCTCCAAAGTAGAAAAAGTATTTTCTAATCTACTATATGGGACAGAAATATAAATGCTTTTCCTTTTTTATCATTTCAAATAAGTTTTAAAAATAAAGTTCTCTAGAATGTTAGAAATAATTGCATGGATCTTACTTTATTTTTCACTAAGTTATTATACTAGGACATATTAGAGAGGATAATGGAATTTGTGTGAATAGAAATGAGAGAGAATAACAATTTTAGAAACTGTGTTAAAGAAAAAAAGTAGAAGGCTAAGGGTGATGCCAGATTTTTCTGTATTACCATGTTAAATATATATATATATATATTTTTAATTTTCTTCTTTTTCTACTGTAAATCAAAAGGGCTTATTAAAGAGGTATGATGTCAACAATGACGAGCCAGAGGTCTGGGGATCCAGTTCTTGCTCTGCTCCCAACTTGTTTTGAGACCTTCAGTGTATTACTTGACCCTATATAGTGTCATCTGTCTCCTCTGTGCAATAAGGATGCATGTTGCATTAGCTGATTACATGATGTTTTTAAAGAGTATTATGGCAAAATTTATAACTTCTTGTTTTTTTTGAAGAATATACTTTTTCATATATACTCATTAAGTCTTAAATGACCTCTCAAGAGAGAAAAAAGCCACATAAATAAAGTTTATAAATGTCTAGTAGGGCTGCACATTTGCTGTTGATAAGCTGACATAGTATCCAGAGAATTCAGCACCTTGGAATGTACTTGGTTGAGATAACTCTATCATTTTTAAAAATAATTTTATTTATTGGTGCATTTTAATTATACAACATAGTGAAAATAAAAGTGATACATTTATATATGCACATATCACTTGCTAAATTTCCCTCTGAGCCCCATGCTATTCTCCAATCCTACCTTCCCATTAGATTAGTAGTCATACCTTCATATTTGAAGATAACATTTGATCTGTTTCTTCATGACTCATTTTCCCTCCTCTTCTCTCTTCCTGATCCCTTTCCACTATTCTATTGGTCTCACTTTCTAAATCACGAAGTCTCTTTTCTCTCTAGAGAATTTTAATTGTAGACATCTTTTACATCTTTAGTTAGATTTATTCCTAAGTACTTTATTTAATTTTTTGATGTGAGGTTATTTGATTGAAATTATTTTCTGGATTTCTTTCTCAGTGGATTCATGATTGGCATATAGTTATGTTTAGATTGATTTGCCTCCCGCTACTTTGCTGAATTTGTTAATCAGCTCTAGAAGTCTTTTGGTTGAGTTTTTGGGTCTTCTAAATATAGAAGAATCATAGCCAGGCATGGTGGTGCACACTTGTAATACTAGGACTGGGGAGGCTGAGACAGGAGAATCACAGGTTCATGGCCAGCCTCAGCTACTTAATGAGCCAGTAGTAAGGCCCTTTGCAACTTAGACTCTATTTAAAAAAAATAGGGCGGGGGATACAGTCTAGAGGTAGAATGCTTCTGGGTTCAATCCAGAGTACTGTAAAAATAAAAATTGATAAATATAAAATAATGTCAACTGCAAATAGAGATAATTTAAATTCTTCTTTTCCTATTTTAATCCCCTTGATATCCTTCTTGTGCCTTGTTGGTCTGGCAAGAGTCTCAAGAACTAATTTAAAAAGGATTGGTAATAGTGGGCATCCTTGACTTGTTCCTGATTTTAAAGAAATTTTAAAAGGAATCTCTGTAATTTTTCCCCATCTAATACAATGTTAGCTTTGGGTTTATTATATAATGACTTAGTGTTTTAAGTGCCCTATATTCCAATTTTCTGCAGTCTTTTTAAAATAAATGAGTGTTTTCAAATGTTTTTTCAGTTTCTATTGTGATTATCATGTGAGTTCTGTTCTTAGTTCTATTTATGTGGTAAATAACATGGATTGACTTGTATATGTTGAAACAGCCTTGCATTCCTGGGATGAAATCAACTTGATCATGGTGTACAATTTTCTTAATGTGGTTTTGAAAGTGAATCTCTAACATATTGTTTAGAATTTTTGCATGTATGTTCATCTATGATTTTGGTTAGTAATTCTATTTTCCTGAGGAATCTTTTTTCAGTTTTGGTATTAAGGTGATACTGGCCTCATAGAAGGAGTTTGGAAGGATTCCATCTCTTTTAATTTTACAGAATAACTTGTGAAGTTTGGGTTTGTTCATCTGCAGAGTTTTTTGTTGAGTTTTAATAAGAATTTGATCTGGACCTGAGTTTTTCTCTGATGGAAGGATTTTTATTGCTCTTTCTATCTCTTTTCTTGCTATTGGTTGGTTTACGTTTTCTATATATTCTTAAGTTAAGTTTAGGCACATTGTATTTGTTTAAAAAATATGTCAATTTTTTCTATTTTCCAGTTTATTAAAGTATAAATTTTCATAGTTTCTTATGATCCTCTAGATTTCTCCACTATCTGTGGTGATGTCTCCTTTTTCATTTATGATTTCAATAGTTCAGGTTGATTCTCTCTTTTTTTTAGTTGGGTTTTCTAAGGATGTATTAGGTGTATCAATCTTAATATTTTCAAAGATCCAGCTTTTTGTTTTGTTGCCTTTCATATTTCTTTTGTTATTGCTCTCTATTTCATTAATTTCTGCTCTGATTTTAAATATCTCCTATATCTATGGACTCTGGGATTAGATTATTCTTTTTTTCCAGATATATAAGGCATGTCATTAGGTTGCTTATTTGGTGACTTTCTGTTTTTCTCATGTGGACATTCAGTGCTCTAAATTTTCCCCTTAAAACTGCCTTCAAATTGTCCCATAGATTTTGGTATGTTGTGTCTCTATTTTCATTTAATTCTAGAATTTTTTTTTTATTGCTCACCTTATTTCTTCTATCACCCAGACCACTTTCAAAGTATATCATCAATCTCCCTGTACTTATGTAATTTCTTTTGGTCTTCCTGTTGCTGATTTCTACTTTCATTCCATTATGATCTGAGAAGATGCAGGGAAGCATATTTAATTTTTTTTTAATTTGTTGGGACTTGCGTTGTGGCCCAGGATGTGGTCTTTTTTGAAGAAGGTTCCATGGACAGCTGAGAAGAATACGTTTTCATCTGTTGTTGGTTGGAATATTCTGTATATGTCTATTAGGTCCATCTGGTTTATAGTATTCTTTACCTCTGAATAGTCTTTATTCATCTTTTGTCTGAAAAATAGATCTAGTAGTATTAGTAGTGTATTGCAGTTTCCCAATATTATTGTATTTGGCTATATTTAAGAAGTAATGTCTCAAAGAATTTGTTTTATGAAAATGGATGTGCTCACATTTGAGGAATACATATTTACCATCATTACATCTTCTTGTTAGATTGTTCCTTTTATTAATAAAAGTAACCTGCTTTGATAAGTGTTAGTTTAAAATCAGCTTTGTCAAATATGAGCTTTGCTATCCCTTCTTGTTTTCAGTCTTCATTTGCATGGTAAATTTTTTTCCATCCTTTATCCTCTAGTCTATGGATATCTTTGCTTATAAGGTGAGTTTCTTGAAAGCAGCATATAGTTGGATTATTTTCTTTAATTCACATTGCCAGTCTATGCCTTTTAACTGGGGAGATTAGACCTTTGATATTTTGTGTTATTATTGAGAGATGGTTTTTGTTTCTTGTCATTCTTAGTTATGTTTTCTGTTTTATATAGTGTTGTTTCTCCTTCACTTAGTTTTCCATCTGGTGGAAATCATCCCTTTCCTGGTTCTGGAATCTGCTTTTTTCTTATTTGTGTTTTATTTCTTTATTTTTTCTAGTGACATCTTGATAGTCATGAGTCATGATTCTTTTTTTTTTTTTTTTTTTTTTTTTTTTTTTTTTTTTTTTTTTTTTTTTTTTTTTTTTTTTTTTTTTTTTTTTTTTTTTTTTTTTTTTTTTTTTTTTTTTTTTTTTTTTTTTTTTTTTTTTTTTTTTTTTTTTTTTTTTTTTTTTTTTTTTTTTTTTTTTTTTTTTTAGTTTCTGCTTGTCTTGCAAGGTTTTTATTTCTCCATTAATTTTGAATGATATATTTACTGAATATAGCAGTCTTGGTTTGAAATTGTTTTGTTTAAGGGTCTGGAATACATCATACCAGCTTCTCCTGGATTTCATATCTTGTTTTGGGTGATTTTTTGCTTTGACCCTGAATGTCACCAATTCTTTTGTTCTTGATGCTTTGAAGATTTCTTCTTTGGCCTCTATATTGGTCATTTTGATTATTATGGGGCATGGAGAAGTTTTTATTTGATCTTATCATGATGGTGTTCTGAATTTCTTCTGTATGTGGATGCCCATGTCTTTTTCTATGTTTGGATAATTCTCTGATATTATTTCTCTGAAGAAATATCTAATACCCTTGGTTTGTGTTTCTAGACCTTCTTCAATGTCTATTATCCTATTATCATTATGAAGCATAGTCTATATTTTTGAATGTTCTGGTAGTGTTATATTTCCTCTATATTGTTGACTGTTGTCAGTTTTGAATTTGTGGTATTCCTTTTGAGAGTGAGACTCTATTTCGAGGTGTATAGCCTTTCAGAGCTTGTTTCTATTGAGATCTTCAATGCATTATTGGCTCCTTTATTTCTCTCAAAGCTACTTTCTGGTTCTTACTTAGTGTCTCAATTTCTCTATTCATATGTTCTTTATTTCTTGTATAGATTTTTATTTCTTGTATAGATTTGTTTTCATTTTTTATGCCTTTGATCATATTGAAAATCGAAATTGTTAATTCACCGTCTTGCATTTCCTGCAGCTCTGTATTAGTGATCTCCCTTGTTATTGAGTTGTGGGGGGTTATTGTTTCCTCACTGGTCTTCATTCTCATGTTTTCCAAATTCTCAGGTTTGCACTTATGCTGTCTCGGCATCTTTTTTTTTTTTTTTTCCTTTAAGAGTCCTGTATCTATTTATTATCCCTTTAGAATAGGGCCTATGCTAGGGGTATATATTTGCCTTTATGAATCTATCTGATATTATCAGACTTTTGAGTTTGTCCCTCACAGTCTATTTAACAAAATGTAGTTTTTAGTCAGTGCAACATTTTATTCCACTACCCATATATATTATGAGTCACTATTTTATGCCTGTGATTAGTGTTACTATTTTCATCATAGAAACCTAGTAAAAATATCATGTTCATTCCCCATAAAAAATACACCTTTAACTCCAGACTGTATAATTTGTGGTAACCAATATATGAAGATATCTCAAGACTCAAAAACTTAACCAGAGTATCCCCCTCCATAATAGTATTCTGTCCATTCATTTTCGAACAAACTTTAACAACAGAAAGAAACTGGTAAGTAGTTTATTTTTTGAAAAATATGCTTATCCTAAAATAGTTTAGATCTAGTGCAGTGTCTACTATATAGTAAATGAGACTACTCTATAAATATTATCTTTGGAGGAACCAGTTTTGCTTTAAGCTCACTAGGACAGTTAGTGATAACAAAACAACCACATCTTATCCATATACAACTGTAAGTATCCTGTGATAATTTTTAGCATATGCAATTTATACTGAAGTTTTTCCAATACTTAAGATACATTTTAAAGACTTTTGAAAGTCTTTGAAAAGAGGAGGATCATAATAGATGACAGAGTAGTGAAAATGAAAAGGAGTTATGAATAACTGATAGACTTTAGCTCATATTAGACCAACAACCTAATGCAAAAGTTATATTGTAACCAGTGACAGCACAAATGTATTTTTTCTACACTTTGTATTTTATTCACTTTTATTTTTCTTATGTGAAACTCATCAATGAAAATATTTTATCATGTTTTAGGATACAGTATAAATTCTTTTTTTTAATTTTTTTTTATTCATACATTGTAAGCATACATCTTTGTTAGGTACAAATTGATAACGATACATGTGCTCACAATTCTCATTTGACCCCTTCCCCAAATTCCCACCCTGCTCCCTCGCCCTCCCTTCCTCTCAAGTTCAGTTTAGTGAGGGACCTTGATATACATTAGTGTCCCCCTCTATCCAACCCCTTCTGTTAAATCAACTTCTTTGCTTTCTAGGGTCTCTCCTTTTTCATCTGGAGACCCTCTTATGCCCCATCTTCTCCCTAGCATCCGCACATTAGGGAAAACATATGCTTCTTTACTCTTTGTGATATGACTGACTAATCTCACTTAACATAATGTTTTCCAGTTGCCTCCATTTCCCTGCAAATAACATGATTTTGTTCTTCTTTATGGCTGAGTAAAATTCCCTTGTGTACATATCCCATAGCTTTTTAATCCATTCATCTGTCGATGGACACCTTGGTTGCTTCCATAGTTTGGCTATTGTAAATTGTGCAGCTATAAACATAGATACACATACGTCAGTCTGATAGTTTGGTTTCCATTCTTTTGGATAGAGACCCAGAAGTGGTATTGCTGGATCATATGGTATGTTCATTCCCATGAGTCTGAGGAACCTCCATACTGTTTTCAAAAGTGGTTGCACTAGTTTGCAATCCCACCAACAGTTCCCACTTCTCCACATCCTCGCCAGCAGTTGTTGTTATTCATGTTTTTTATGATTGCCATTCTGACTGGAGTTAGGTGAAATCTCAGGGTAGTTTTAATTTGCATCTCCCTGATTGCTAATGATGTGGAACATTTCCTCATACATTTATTGGTCATTTGTATTTCTTCTTTTGTGAAGTGTCTATTTAGAACCTTTGCCCATTTTTTGATTGGGTTATTTGTTTTCTTAGCTGTGGTTTTCTTGAGTTCTTTGTATATCCTAGATATTAAACCTCTATCCGAAGAGTAACTGGCAAAAATCTTCTCCCACTCTGTAGGCTCTCTGTTTAGGTTCTTGATAGTTTCCTTTGCTGCACAAAAGCTCTTCAGTTTAATGCAATCCCATGTGCTGATCTTCCTTTGAGTTGCTTGTGCTTTTGAGGTCTTGTTGAGAAAGTTTTTACCTGTGCCTATGTGTTCAAGTGTTGGTCCTATGCCCTCTTCAAGTAGCTGCAAGGTCTCTGGCCTAACTTCCAGGTCTTTGTTCCACCTTGAGTTGACTCTTGTGCAGGGTGAGAAAGTGGGGGTTATTTCCAGTTTCCTGCATATGCTTAACCAGTTTTGCCAACACCATTTATTAAAGAGGCTATCTTTTTTTCCAGTGTATATTTTTGGCTCCTTTGTCAAAAATCAGTTGACTGTAAGTCTGTGGGTCTGTTTCTGAGTCTTCTATTCTGCTCCATTGGTCTGTGTGTCTGTTTTTGTGCCAATACCAAGCTGTTTTTATTACTGTGGCTTTGTAGTAGAGTTTGAAGTCAGGTATTGTGATACCTCCTGCATGGTTCTTGTTGC
>PVLC010004667.1:0-33760 GCA_004027655.1 Graphiurus murinus | reverse complement strand
ATCACTAAACTGACCAGGAGATAGGGGGAGGGTGGGTGGGAACTGGGGAAGGGTTAATGAGAAATATGTGCATGGATGTCTTTACCTGTACTAGTTTGTACCCAACAAAAATGTGTAATTAACCCTGTTGTACCCAAGAAATGTATAAAATTCCATGCTAAAAAATTAAAAAAAAAAAAAGTGAAGCAAATATCTGATGATGTCTGGATCAAGGAGTTAACAATACTATAGAAAGAGAAAGAGGGGAGAGAGAGAGATAGTGTGTGTGTGTGTGTGTGTGTGCACACGCACGTACGCACCTTGTAATTCTACTTAAAAGCGATGCAAACATACATTCACACAATTGGTTTGTTTCCCTCAGATCCTATCCCACTCCACCTGCTTTCCATACATGTTAGTGAGCTTGGGTGTGATACCTTCATACATGGACATAGCATTATTTGAACGATTTCCTGCATCATTTCCTTTTTCCCCTGCCCACCAACCTTTTCCAAACCCCCTTCCACTATTCTACTAGTCTTTCTCCTCACATCTCTGAAATCTCTTTGTTTCTTTTTTCCTATGCAACTAACTTTCTGAGACAGGCTGTTCTCACTTAGCACAATATTCTCTGGTAGGGACTTACTTCCCTTCATCTCTCTAAGCCTTATTTTCTTCTTCTTAAATAAATGTCTTAAACTAAGTAGTGTATAATTAAAATTTATTTCAAAGGTAGAAATAATCCTTTCTCTCCAGTATGTGAGTTGAAGTTTTAGATGGTTGTTACAAAAGAAGGAAGTGAACACAAACTTAGAGGTAGGGGTCTACAGTGTCACGAGAACATAAAAATTCTTGGCCATCCACATACTTTATTAACTTTTCTAAGCTTCAATATTTTCCCAGATTATACGCTGTATTAATATTTTGGGAAAATTCCAGCAAAGCACATCAAAACAAGGTGAACTAAGACATTTAATTTTCATCCACAATATTGAATGGAAAAAAATTTGATGATGAATGTAATAAGTGATTGTAGTCTCATAGGAAATTCATTATACTAATTCTAGGAATATATACATTTCTGACTAATTTTATCACTTTTACACATTTGGGAATTTTTACTAACTTCTCTTTTCCTTTTCTCAAGCCACAGTCCACAAACTTCTTTCTGTAAAAGGCCAAATAGTTGAGATTCTTGAATTGGTGGTCATATGGTCTCTGTTGCAGTTGCATGCCACTAAAGCAAGAAAGCATCAAGATAAAGTTTGTGACTGAGTGGGCAAGGACTCCAATTCAACTTTACTTATAAAAATAGGCATGGGCTGGATTTGGCCTACAGACCAATATTTGCCAATCTCTGGTCTCTATGGCTGAAATATATTAATGAAGAAGGAATTATGTTTACTTTTGTATTGTTATGTCTTTAAATATCACAGATATCTAATGTCATAATATGTATTAAGGAACAGAATTAAAAAATATAAAGTAGTTTATACTGACATTCATATTTTAACCTTACAGCAGCTTTTTGAAGTCAAGATTATTTTTATTTACATGTGAGAAAATGTCAGGGCAGGGAGGTCATTTGAGCAAAGCCACTTAGCCAAGTGGTAGAGTCAGGATTTGAAAATAAAACAATCTTTCTTCCATATCATACTTCTTGCCATGAACAAATCACTATGGTTCTGCTTTTCCATAATATTCAGAAGAATAAAGTTGGACATTATATGTGTGCTTCTCTTAAACTCACTTTTCTACCCAAGTTTTTCCTTAATTATACTACAGGGATGGTGGTGTTGCTGTTGAGTATTTGATAGGGGAAACTGGTCTATCTTCCAATTAGAAAGGCAAAAGGATTAATACTAATTAGTCCAGACTTCCATGCCATAATTTTATTGACTATAGGAACTGAAACTCTGGAGCAAGACTGGCATCCCAGTTAGTCTTTAGTTGCTGTTGACATTAAATGAGCTCAAAAAGAGTTCCACGTGAGTTTATAATTCAGAACTTCGGGTTTATTTTAACATTCTGTTGGTTTGAGCTGTTTCTGCTTTCCTTCCTTATTTTTGTCATTATTCATTTCCCAGAGATAGAGTAAAACACATTTCTTTGTTCTCCCCTCATTACATAACAGAAAGAAGAAAAAAAGACATAGAAATAGAAATCATACTATTTTGGATTTTCATCTTTGGATTTTATAGCCAAGTAAGGAGAGTACAAGGTACAAAAGAAAAGGTTCTTAATTGTTCTTTTACTACTTAACAAAATGAAGCATTATAACACACATTGTCAAAGACAAGGCCATTTTTAGTCATCTTTCTCTCTCACTGTTGTGCTTTCTCCTGGGAGAACAAAGTCCTCACACAGTTCCTTACATAGTTTCCTTTGTCAAGGCAAAGGAAGATTATTAAGGACTTATCTGACCAGGGACCCTCTTATTTGGGCCATCTGTCTCTTTGTGCTTTCTTCAGGGAATACAAAAAAGAACTTTTTCCCCCTTTTTTTCTCTCTCATTTAGTGTTTTATGAGATTGTGTGTTAAGCCATATTTTAAGAATTTGAACAGGCAGAGGCCCTGCCACTTTGAGCATTTTTTTCCTTTCCTTTTGTGCTTGCCATTTCAGTTGGAGAAATCACACATATTTTCCCTCTCTAATATTACTAAGGGAAAGGCTATCTTAAGATTGCTGCTCTCAAGGCCAATTTTGCTCTCCCATTATTGTTCTTACTTCAAGGATGTGATCTCAGGATTGATGTACACAGAAACCTAACCTGCCAGGTGGACACTCACAGAAAATTAAATGGCACTCACCCATTTCCCAAATGGCCAATTGAAGCTATGCAGAGGTGAGGTGCCGGGCCTCCTCAAAAATATATGGGAAGGAAAAAAGGAAAGGGGTTTAGAAAAGAAGTTCTTAACCAAATGAAGAAAAATCTTAGCTTTTCAGGATTCTTAAGATAGTTTTAAGTTTTCTCTTTTAAATGTAAGACACAGAGGTAAAGGGAAGAATATTTGAGACTATTGTTTCACTGAAATAAGGAGAGATTGACTAAATACTTTTTATGGAAAAGGCATCAGTATTTATCATATGTGATAAAATGATGCTTAATGAGTCCTACCCAGATTGAAATTATCACTGAAAAAAAGAGAAGCAGAAATGTCAGATCATAAAGCCAACTTCATCACCATCTTCTTAATTTGAAAATATACACCACTGCCCCATTGCTTCATAGCACAATTACAATGGATGCTCATTCTGATGACATGGAGCATAAATTATTTTTAAAAATTGCTTATAACAGGAATAGGTTTATAGCTATTCATTTCATGTTAATGTTCATGATAATTAATTGTTTCACCTGTTTATTCAGTGAAAAGTATATAGTCATTTACCATGGTTCAAAGTACTTTTATTAGCTTTGGGGAAATAGAGGAATAAAATTAAGGTTTCAGCAATCATGGAATTTATACTTTACCCAAGAACATAAAATTTCATAATATTACAAAAAGATTACTCTCATCAGTGTTTGGTAGCCATTTATTGAGCTACATGTCTAGCAGTAAACTCAAGATGCAGTAGGAGATAGAGAAATAGAAACATAATTTATAGAAAAAATTTAGGAATATACATGCACACAGCATTTGTTGAGAAGTACTCCTCAAGTGAATACTTCAGCAGTGATAAGGATATATATGCACACAGCATTTGATGAGAAGTACTATGCGTTAGTACTCTAGTTTGTCCTTGGAATACTGCATAAAATCAGACAGACATGATCTCTGTCAAGGAGACAGAATAGACCAAAAGCATGGTGAGAGTAAATACAGATTTCTATAGGAACTCAAAGGAAGTTCCTCTTGAATTTCAATGATGAACAAATAAAAGTATATAAAAAAGACTAGTTTGTGCCTCCCCAAAGGAAGGAAGAAAAATTATTAACTTATTTCTTATAATTCAAGGACTCTTTTAGTCATATACTGGGGAAAGTTAATTGAATTGACATTTCTTTTAAATATTTATATTTTTTAAAAGACAAAATAAAGCCAGGCTTGGTGGCACACACTTGTAATCCCAGCATTTGGGAGGCTGATACCTGAGGATCTGGGTTGACAGCCAGCCTCAGCTACCTAGTGAGGCACTCTGCAACTTAGGGAGACCCTTTTTCAAAATAAAAAATAAAAAAGAGGGGCTGGGGGTATAGCTCAGAGTTCGAATGCCCCTGAGTTCAATCCCCAGTACCGAAAAAAAAAAAAAAAAAGACAAAATAATTGTATGTATATATGTATGTACATTTATGAACCTTACCAGCATGTGCTGGAAAGTGAGAGGAAGGATAGTGGAACAGGGTTATGAGAAAAATACATCAAGAGATGTTGTGTGAATATCACTTTGAATATAACTATGATGTATAATTATATTAAAAAAAAATAATTCTAAAAAAAAATTCTAGGGAAAAAAAAACAATTTAAAATGTAAAAAAAAAAAAAAAAAAAACCTCCAGAATTAGTAGATAAAAATTGAATAAATCAGTGAGGCAAAAGGAGTTGAAACTGTTGATAATGTTTCAGTGATACCCTAGCACATGCAAAGATCTGGAAGAAAGAAAGAGCAGGGATCCTCCCATGCTCCGAACCTATGGAGAAACACTTGGTATCTTTATGGATTAGACTCAAGCAGCATTTTGAGGAAAAAGTGCCAGAAAGATAAGCAAAGGTTTTATAAGTTTGTAATAGTCCTTGTAAGCCATATTGAACTGTTTAAAGTTTATATTGAAAGCATTAGGAATACACAGAATGATACTGACCAGATCATGCCATGTACAGTGATATATCTCTGGGTGACCACCAGTTTATACCAAGACTTTTCCTTGAGAATCACCATATATATTGAGTTAGTTATTCAATGGACACTTCAGAACTCTATTATCCTGCCATTTCTTATATTAACTAATTTATACAAATAAAGATATGTGGCAATGCATGACACATATGCTGGCAATTTGATGGAGTTAAGTCATGTTCTCAGCATCATTAGAGAGACAAAGACAAGATTTTCCTTCTTTTCAGAGTACTGGAGTGATCCTGGACTGCTGTCCTTCTTAACTTGTTACTACTTATCTATCTGCTTAAAGGCTATGTTTTTACCTTATTGTTCCCTTTTGAATGAATAACATCAATTATATTATTAGCAAAAAACAATGCTGAAATATTACCTCATCTAAGAAACTTTCCTGGACTCCACAAATTGTCTTATCTTATTTCTTCATTATGGTACATTAAAATGTATGCTTGTCCCTACCATAAAACTCCTCAAGTAATTTTGTAATTAATATTAATTTAATTTTTCCTATCAATGATCATGTTTATGCCATAGTATAACTTTCCTGTAGCCAGACGCTATTTTCTGTGTACTTCTATATTCTCTGCACTCAGTAAAAAAATGAGCATGAAGTACATGTTCATTAAAAGTTTAGAAAAAGATTGAATGAATGAAAAGGATTTTTGAAAGACTAAGACTCAGCCAATAAATGGTTTAGGTCAAATCAGCAAGAATTTATAAATTCCAATTGTATAAGCCATCATTTGGGGGAAGGAGAGAAACTGAGCACTTCATTGGGATCTTGTATGTCCTTACTATTATGAAAAGTTATGAGCAAGTAGAGTACCAAAAATTTGCTGAAGATGTGCTATGACTGACAAGCTAAGTGGAATTTTTTCTGTCCGTGGAAGCTCTGATCTGAATGTATGTATTTTCATATTACAATAAGGCTTCATAATTTTTTAAAATCCGGCTAAGTTTGATAATTTAATAATTTATATGTGATACTCTCAATTCACATAATGGAATGCTGGCTTCTGTATCAGTCTGATAAACTTGGTTAATGTGAATCTGTGCCTAAGATAAGTTCTATTGTCAGTGTGCTATTGGATGAAGAAAGAAAATATACTGAGATTAAGAAAGGAAGAAGCCTAGCTTGGGTGACACCTGTAACAAGGACTTTTGTACTTCATGATATTCTATAAGATGTCTAGTCAAATTGCCCCTGATTATGTCCCTTTAACATGACTATTAGGAATGTATTCCTTCAAGAGAAACATTCCAGGTACAAAATGTGCAATACAAGCTAGATATATTAAAAGGTTACTAAAGGAGATTTTTGTTGTTGTTGTTGTTTCAAAAGCAAGCTATGCATTAGCCTGGCTCATCCTAAGTTAGGTGACCAATAAACAGGGCCTGAAGGAGATTTGATCAACCATTTGGAAAAGCCTCATTTTTGTTTTATTGCTCCTGGTAACATTTTGCCTTCCATGCACAATGGAGACTTCAAGAGGAAGCTTCATCCACTGCATTTTTAAAATTAGCATCAGTATTAGAACATTTTAGTCCAATTACCACTTCCCTTTGCTACCTGAGCTCAGTTAGCAGTCAGTATAAAAAAGTGATAATGGAAAGATAGCATCTATCCAGGCCACAATAACCTTCAAAAAAACAAGACATGTATAAAATGCCTGTTTTTGTCTGACCTTGACTTTTATGTACTATTATACCTGGCTTAGAATATAGCAGATATTGATAGTAATCATAGCAGAAGAAAAAACATTAACATATACAAGAATAGCACTGAAGACACATTTTTGTTGTGCTGATAGCTATGGGGTCTAATATTTAATTAGTTTTTCTCTCTTTCTCTAAGTTATCATGAGGAATGACCTAACTCATGTGAACATTCAAATGAAGCTCATAGAATTTGGTAAGTGAAATGATTTAAAGAAAAAAGTAGTTATTTTAAATGATTATAAAAGCAAAACTAGGATGCTTTGTCTACAATTGCATGCAACAATAGAATCTATAGAGAAGAAGGCTAACAGATCAAACTTGTAGCTCTTAAACCAAGATACCTACTTTTTGCAAATTATAACTTGCAAAACTATTTAAATGTAGAGGTTCTTACCTCCACTTTAGAGATCTGTAAATAGAGGTCTAGAGAGTTTAATTAATGTGCCATCTTCTAAGTGAAGCATCTGGTTGGAAGCAAGAGAGACTTTCTTATGGTTTGGATATAAAATGTCCCTTAAAAAGCTCATATATGGTCTTCAGAGATGATGTAACTGAATCATGAAGGTTCTAATTTCATCAACATGTGTATAATTCTCATCATTTTAATTAAATTATCAGGTGGTAAATTAGGAAAGTAGAATGTGACTGGAGGATGTGGGTCACTTGGGGTGTGGCTTTAGGGACATTAAATAAGTCCATGCACCCCCTTCATAAGCTCTCTCTTCTGTACATCTTCTGTCATGTGGAAGCAGAGTCCTTACACTCTCTCGTTGCTTCCTAGCCCAGGGCTTGAGCTCCACAGTCTTATCTGGTCTAACCCGTGAAATCTCCAAAATTATGAGAAAATACCAATTTCATTCTTCACAGATCTAGATAAATCAGTCGTAAATTTCATATGGACAAATGAAAGACGCAGAAGAGTCAAAGAAATTCTCAGCAATAAGAACCATTCAGAAGGCATCACAATTCAAGTCATAATACTACAGAACAACAGTAATAAAAAACAGTATGTTATTGGCACAAAAACAGACACATAGAACAGTGGAGCAGAATAGAAGATAGAGAAACAACGTATAGCCAACTGATTTTTGACAAAGGTGTTAAACACATATATTGGAGAAAAGATAGCCTTTTGAGCAAAAATGCTGGGAAAACCGGTTATTCATTTGTACAAAAATGAAATCTCTTACCCTGCACAAGAGTCAACTCATGGTGAATCAAAGACATGGAAATGAGACCAGAGACTTTGAAATTACAAGAGGAGGGAATAAGTCCAACACTATAACATACAGACAAATGTAGAAACATCCTCAATAAGACCACCAGAGCTCAGGCTATTAAAACAAGAATTAATAAATGGGATGAAATTAAACTAAAAAGTTTCTGCTCATCTAAAGAATTCATCAAGAGTCTAAAGAAGGAGCTTACAGAATGAGAGATTACTTCCAGCTATTCCTCTGATAGAGGATTAGTATCTAGAATATACAAAATACTTAAGAGACTTAGCACTAAAAAACTAATATCTCCATCAAGAAACAGGCAATTGAAGCCGGGCGGTAGTGGTGCACGCTTGTAATCCCAGCAGTCGGGAAGCTGAGACCGGAGGATCCGGGTTCACGGCTAGCCTCAGCTACCTAGTGAGGCACTCCGCAACTTAGTGAGACCCAGTTGCAAAATAAAGAATAAAAAATAGGGCTGGGGGTGTAGCTCGGAGGTAGAATGCCCCTGAGTTCAATCCCCAGTACTGCAAAAAAAAAAAAAAAAAAAAAAAGAAAGAAGCAATTGAACTAAAAAAACACTTCACAACAGAAGAAATACAAATGGCCAATACATAATTTAAAAAAAAAGTTCAATGGCATTATCAATCAGGGAGATGCAAATCAAAACTACACTAAAATTCAATGGCAATCATCGAAAAGTGAAACAACAATAAATGCTGATGAGGATGCGTGGAAATAGGAACTCTTTTGCACTGTTGGGATTACAAATTAATATATAGCTATAGAGATAAGCATGGAAATTCAGGAAAGGTTCCTTAATTGTGACTTACACAGTTAAAATACCACTAATAACTGTGTGACCTCTAATAAGTCATTTACCCTCTCTGGGGTTCCATTTTCTGATCAGTTGAATGAAGAGCCAATAATTCAATTTCAAATACATCTATCAAACTTTTGCTACAGACACAGTTTTGAGATAACTGCTTATTCTTCATTACGAAACTGTCAGTATACTCCTGTTCTTCATTTTATTGTAGGTGCATCTGGGGCACAGAAAAGAAAGTGGTCTGGCCAGGTGATAAGCAGTAAGGGGAAAAATGTGTTTCAAACCCATGTTTTTTACCTGTCATGCCTATTTTCTGAAAACTAAAATTTTCCAGGTCTTACTTATATAAGAAGCCAATGACTCCTTTAGCTGCATGCTTCTTCTATATTCAAGGTATTAAAATCACCATCTTAAATCTATGACAGAGTTCATGTAACTTCTTATAACTGAATCATATTTGCATTGCATTTTAGATGGAGAAAAGTCTGGCTCACAGTTGCAGAGAAAATGAGAAGAAATTTCACTTTGCTTTTCATATATTTTGAAAATTCCAACAGGTAGAAATAATACTGGGAATAATGATATTCTTCACCTAGATTTTTAAACTACCTATTTCCTGCCTGTAACATTCCCAAAGAGAAATATAGAAAGTGCTAGAAAAAGGCTTTGATGTTATAATATTAGGCTTGTCTAATTTCTTTTGACCTCTTTGAGACACTTTTCTTCTCTGGGAATCTGACCAGCAGTGTTCATTTCAATAGTTTTGATCTGCTCCAAGTATGGGAAAGGAGCCAGATATTCTATTATTTTAGCTCTTTTAAGCTGCTTCTGATGCCAAGGCAGAGACAATTATATTTCCAAACAGAGGATACAGCACCACTTATGACACAGCTGTGTAAATTCCCGGGGATGATCAGTATGCAGAGGGCTCCACATTCATTCCCAGCTTATCATGGAGTCATTAGTCTGGGAGGAGCTTTGGAGATCAGAGAGTGCTATATTCTCATTTTACATCATCAACAAAAGAAAAAAAAAAGTGAGACAATATGGAGAAAGGAGACAAGGACGGAGAAAGAAAAAGAAAGAAGGTAGAAAAGTAAGAAAAAAAGCATGGAAAATGATATTGACATAACTACTTCCCAGAAACATATTAGGTTCATTATATATGTTATTAGAGTCAATGAGTTCATGATTAAGACAAAATAATTTGTAGATAAAAAGGCAGGAGTTTATGTTCAATAGGCAATTTACCATGGACAAGGTTTATGGAACTTTTCTGAAATGGTTTTATGCCATGCTGCTCATCATTGGTTTTCACAAAAGTTATACACTGATCAATGAAAAATCACAAACTTGAGCAAGTTTTCTTGTTCCCCCTCCCCGTTCTTTACATTACGCTACTCAACCCCTTCTCCATGACATGCACACCTTTGAGGCATTGCACAGCACAGAGATGGTCACGAGGTCATTGGATTATCCCAATTATCAAGATTGGATAAGAGTACTATGGGCAATTTTTTGAAAGCCAAACGCATTCCAAATTTAGAGTAAACAAAATAAATGCAGCTATCTGTCAGTTTAATACATCAAACCAGATTGAAAATTTTGATTGTCATCTCAAAGTTATGTTTAGGTTTATGTTAGGGTTAAAGGTTGATGCAACTTTTTCAGTTCAGAAAATTCACAGTACAAGTTTTTATTTGTGTGAATCTTTGGACTTATTTTTTTAGAGTAGCAACAAAACTCACAACTGCCATGTGAATTTAATTATTACAGTACCTAATTTAAAAAAAGAAAACTTAAGCTCTGAAAATTAGAATTAGTTCTTTGAAGATTTAATAAATGGCTGAATTGAGTTTGTCTCCAATAATTCTATTTCTAGAATATTTTTTACTGCATATTGCCAACTTGAATAAGTTGATGCTTTGGAACTTCCCACCCAAGGGTAGAATATCATTTCTGGTACACCTGAGTCCTTTATCAAGATAGTCTACATTTTATTGTTGAGACATTTAGCCTTAACTTAAATATCATTAATAAATTTTTCTCTATTAATGCTTATATATTAGTACCCTTTATATAAATGAAAAATTATTCATGCAGATTATATAACAAACAAAACTAAATAATATGTCTAGACACATGGACTGGAGAACCAAAAATAAATAAGTTAAAAATATGGAAGACAATCAGATAAAATAGAAGTTTACAAATAACAAAATCAAGCTTTTCAATAGATTTGTTATAAGAAACTACAAGACAAATGAAAGTGAGTGAAATCTTCAAATACTGAAAGTAAACAAAGCAATCTTTTCATCCATTATCCTATACAGTGAAAATATCATTCAAAAATAATGTCAAAATTATAACTTTTGCAGAAAAGCAATTGGTAAACTAATTCCTTGAATGTAGACCAGCCTTCCTACACACACAATATAGAAAGTTGTTGAGTCTATTCAACCTATACATCATGGTAACTGGCATTTTCATCTCTCCAAACATTTATAATTTATATGTATTGGGAAGCTTCAGACTCTTCTTTTCTATTAATTTTTCAGTATATTGTAAATAGTTACAGATTATAGTTACCCTATTGTACTATGCAAAATTAGAGATAACAGGTGCAAAAACACAGTTAGGTACAAGACATTCGTTTTGAATTATTATATATTTGAGATTTCAAAATAAAATAATTATCATTTTGCATATTCATATACTAAAATATTTTGAGATAAAACAATGTGTCTGGAATTAACTTCAAAACAATGTTGAGTATGGGACAATCGGTTTGGAACAATGAATGAAACAAAGCTGACAATATGCTTGTAATTATTGAATCTGAGTGATAGTTACATGGGTATTATTTTCTCAACCTTGGTAAATATTTAATATTTTTCATATTAAAGGTTTGAGGCATTGTGAAAAATATTCAAGAAGATCTAGAATAGAGTAAGTGAACTACGTGCTCCATTTTTTCATTGTAGATACTGATTATAGTTTATAAATCAAGTTTTAGGCATTTCAACATATTAAGCACTGAAACAACTCAAGAGATAACAGCATTACACTTCCTGTTCTGCTTTCTGCTTGGACTTTTTTCTATTTTTATATATTACAATTTGACATAAAAATAAATAATGGCAAACAAACAACCTGATTGACAAGTGAGGAAAGTACCTAGATATTTTTTCAAAGAAGATATATAAATGGCCAACAATTATATGAAAAATTGTTCAACATAACCAATCAGTAGGAAAATGCAAATCAAACCACAATGAGGTAAGACTTCACAGCTATTGAAATGACTGATAATAAAAACACAAGAAATAACGAGCATTGTCAAGAGTATGGATAAAAAGTAACTGTCATACATTCTTGGTAGGATTGTGAATTGATACATTATGAAAAAAGTTTGGAGGCTAGTTCTTAAAAATTTAAAAATAGAACTATCATATGATCTAGCAATCCTACTTCTGGGTATATATCAAAAAGAAATGAAATCATTATCTCAAAGAGATTGATCCACCTTTATGTATATTGTAGGATTGTTCATAATGGTCAAGATGTGTTAAGTATCCATCAACGGGGGAATGAATAAAATAAATACAGTATATGTGTACATGGAGGAATATTATGCAGACGCAAAAAGGAAAATCTTGCCATTGCAAAAACACAGATGAGTCTGAAGGACACAATGCTAAGTAAAATAAGCCAGATACTAAAAATGATGGATATGGATGATCTTATTTCTTTGTAAAGTTTTAAAATACTCGAACTTATAGAAGCAGAGTGTAGCATAGTGGTTTCCAGGGACTGAGGTATTGAATAAGTGGGGAGATATTGCTCAAAGTAGAAAAAGTTTCAGTTTTAATATAAATAAGTTCTAGGAAGCTAACATAAAGTTGGCGACTATAGGTACAAACACTATATTATTTAGTTGAGATTTGCTAGAGATCTTACTTGTCTTCACAAAACACAAACACACTCATACACACACACATGCACACACACAGATAACCCCATGTGGTAATGTAGGTGTTAACTAATATGATTATGGTAATCCATTCATAATGTGTATAAAATCATACACTGTATACCTTAAATATATACAATTTTATTTGCCAATTATGCATCGAGTTGAGAAAAACAAATTGCTTTCCAAGACAAAACTATTTTTGCTTTAAAATAGATTCCATTTTAAAAATTATGGCAGAAGTATGCCTATTTTTGCATCTATTTTTACATAAGTATCCAATTTAAGACAAATCAAATCTTGGTAATGTAAAAGTTGCACTTTGAAACTTTATGATTATCATATCCTAACACTCTGAAATTCTGATAATCCTTCCTTCAGGAGAAGTATACCTCTGAACTTCAACCCTTGCTCAGAAAATCAGGAATGTAAGTCATAATGTTTCTCCACTAGGACCACAGCCTTTGAAAGTTCCAGAAGAATATGAAGGGGTAAGTGCTTCAGCAGGAAGAAGGAATGCTAAGAAACTATTAAACTACAAAAATTGATTGAATATGATAACTCAAGAAATATCCATTAACTTAAAAATCTCTATTTCACCAGTTCACAAAAACTCTAAAATATTACATCTCCAGTATTAAATACCTTCCAGTATTAAATACCTTCATATGTCACTGATAAAATCCCCTTAAGTACTTATAAACTGACTTATCAGGGAATGCTTATTTTTATAAAGTAATGTTAAAAATATTTCTACAAGTGGTTTGGAATATCAGCCACACAAAAAGCATAATTTTGTTCCCTATTACTTTGAATGGATTTTTTTTTACAGTAAAGGAAAATAAAATCAGAAAAGAAAAGAAAAAAAAAAACCCTTTCCCTCTAGAATCTAACATAGTGCTAATCTAATGTGTGGAGAAATGGCACAAGTTGGAAGAAGCACCTCTGACGGTCGGTGATCCCATTTCTGAGACACTCTCCATGCAGGAGCATTCTGTGAGCTATATGTGCCATGAGGGAAGGGAGGTGCCATGGCACCCTCCAAAATCCAATGGCTTGCTCCTACATTAGTTAAGAGAAGTGAGTCTCCCCTGTGCTGCCCTGCACGTACTTCTCCAGGAAAGCAGAACCTACCAAGTAATTACTTCAACTCTGCTCTTGACCCCAGCAGTGTCCTCCCTTAAGTTAGATCTACGAGATGATTTTGCTTCCTCCTGTTACTTAACCTATCACAATATCCAGTCAATGGACCACTCCCAACTGCTACCTGCTCATGTCAGTCGCCTGATGTCTGCTCTCCCTCGCTGACTCCTCCCTTCCTCACAGGCACCATTTCTGAAGTCACATTTTTACCTGACTCTGAAATCTTGGAAGTTTCCGTCCTTCTGACATCTCATCGATTTCTATCTTTAAACACCATCTACTTGCCAATATCTTCAAGTCACACATTTTTAGATCAGACATCTCTTCTGCGCTCCAGACATGTATTTACAACAGCTTGCTTGACACGTCTACTTGACTATATCCTAAGTGTCTCGAGATTTGCCTATTTAAAACCTAAATCACGATTTTCTCTTGAATCTAGTTCTTGTCTGGGATTTTCATTCTAAGAAATGCCATCCTCTTCAAACCATTACTGAAGAAAAAAGCTAGGATTCTCCCACCCCCCAACTGACACCACCATCCTGAAAGGGGAAACTAACATTTTTTTCACCAGTGGATTAATTTTCCACTTTCCTCTCATCCTGAACTAGTTCGTTTTTCACCTAGCAGTCCAAGTGCTCTTGCTTCAAATTCAAGTCATAGCATGTAACTCCCCTGCTTCAGGGGAGTCAATCCATTAATGTGATAATCAGTCAAAACAGTCAATTGATGAAAGCTGTTACCTTCCCTTAGGATGCTGGTATTAGAGATGGGGGTGGGGGAATCCTAGGTTTTATCTTTTGTAATTGCCTGGACTGGATGGCAATTCTTAAGATGAAATTCCTGGTCAATAATTAATTCAGGGAGAAATCATGAATTAAGTTTTAAATAGCAAAACTTCAACATTGTATGTAATATGTAGGATAAAACCCAACATCCTTGTCATAGCGAAGGAAGGCCTACCAATCTGTCTGCAGACTATTTCCTATTCTAATAAAACTATACATTTTTCTTAATGAATTGCAGTGAGTATATTTTGCTAGTTAGAACAAATGGATAGGCATGGGGATAGGGCATCCCTTCCCTTGCTCACTACCTCCAGTCTTCATCCACTCTTCTGCCATCACTAACACCACATCATTCATGATAGGAAGATCCTGCCTTATCCTGATCCTTCCTGACTACCCTATCTAAAGCAGGCTCCCTTTTTATTTCCTTTTCATGTCACTATTTCCTTAATAGTACTACTCAAAATCATTATTTTACATGTTTGAGGTTTGTTTATAGATATTTCATATTTAGCCTGAGTGCATTAGCTTTTTGATTCAGTGTCCTTATTTTCTATCTCATATACAATTCCTATCTTGCTGATTGGTACATAGTATTTACTCAAGAAAATACTTGTGATATAAATATTTTGAAGAACATCCAAATCACTCCTTTTTTGGGAGGCCATGAAGGAGGGGAAAAAAAAGCAAGAGCAAACAACTTAATAAAATTCTGACCATTCTTCAACTTTGTAGATGAGTATCGTACAGCCTCTGAGCTTCAATAGACATAAATGAAATGCTTTGTTGATATCAGTTAATGGGAAAATGATGCATTATTTTGGGTGGCTTCTTTGTAATGAAAAATTTGCCTGTGTGGTGGTTATTCTTGAAATAAAATGAGAGGTGAGAAACAAAAGAAAATAATAGTAGAGGTCTAAATTATTCAGACACTATTGTGCCTAAGCAGGTTGCTGAGTTAATCTATTCAGTTACATATTCATTTTCTAATTAACTGATACAAACAGTTCAAGCACTGCCTAGTAGTTTATTGCTGCAGGTCAAAATGTCTCAGTGGATGTGCAATTCTAAAAATGGCTTTGCAATTACAGTAGTTTTATTTATCCACAGGCACTTAAAGCATCAAGCAGCTTCTAATTGCTAATGGAGAAAGACCTAGCTTTCCCCAGCCTGTTCTCTTCCCTGACCTATATGCAAAGCACACATTGTCATTTCTGACAAGGAGAATGAGACTAACCACAAATAATATGTGACAAAAACAACTAATCTGTACACATGAGAACCTATCAATTCATGGTAGCAAATTTTTCTCTTGGGAAGACTTTCACAAAACAGTACATTTTCAAGTAAAGTTCTGGCAGAATTGGTGAATGTGAAATGCAGTGCCCAAATTATATAGAATGTACTTCCCTATCACACATGGCCTGTGATGTCCTAAATTTAATGGAACCAGTACAGGCAACCGTAACCTGGCAGACAATTGCTGTTAAAAGCATAACCTAGTTAAACAAAGTCACAGAGAACTGCATGTAACATAAGGAAATAAGGCACAGGTTAAGGTAGCATTTTAGAATTCTATTGCAAATAGGTAATTAGCAGGTAAAAATAGCAAATAAGCTTGTTTCTACTGTCTCCAGTTAGAAGGGAAGTTATTATTGGAATGCAGATAGATTTAATATTTGGCTAAATAAAACCAGGTCAGTGAAGCATAGGTTGTGGAGTTCAAATGAAAAAAAAAAAATCAGGAAGAAAGTTGTTACTTATTTGTTTACTTGAATTGTGCATAGAATTCCAGTGATACAAATATCATTATGTAGAAAGCCATAATCTTATACTAATACACACCTCATGGTAATGAGACTATAGACAGCTAAATTAACAATGATCTTATTAAAATTCTCTGTAAAAATATATTTCCTAAATTTCTACCTACCTCTTATGATAGTACATGAACTGTGATGAAATAAAGATAGTAAGGGGGTTCATCTTACATTGACTTATATGTAAGGTTTTTTGTTTATTTGTTCGGTCATTAACAGTAATTTTCCTTTCACTCTTTTCGTTTTCTTTCTTTAAAAATCTTGACATACGGTATTTTACTAAAATTTCCAAACAATTATTTTACTTACGAACAATCAGAAATGAAAATACAGCATAATGCTTCTATTTTTGACATAATTTTTTATGTTTTATTGGTGCATCGTAATTATACACCTTAGTGGAGTTCAAATTCATACAAAGAGCATTTCACAGAGTTCTTCCTGTGATCCCCTCAGGTCCCACCTCTCTAATCACCTCATCCCATACATAACAGCTAGATTGGTAGTGATACCTTCATACCTGGGAACAGCAGAAGTTGAACGATTTCTTTCATTGATTCTTCCTTTGCCCCTCTCCTCAACTATCACATGATTTTTTTTTTTTTTTTTTTTTTTTTAATGCACTGTTCTCACTTGTCAGTTTATGTTTTAGGACAGTGCTAAAAACTCTTCTCTTCTTATTAGAACACAGATGCCATACAATCTTTCACTAAATATTGAATACATACAAGCAATGTTTCTAAAATGTGTGTTCAACTTCACTAGGTCTACAGTTGATACTTTTGTTCTCCTGAAGAATGTTAAAAGAGCATAACACATGATTAAACTATTCATCCTCATTCTCTTTTTTTTTTCCCATTATTGTTTATATTTTAGTATATGTGTTAGTCAGCTTTTCCTGACTGTGACTAAGATATCTGTTAAGAACAATCATTCTTGAGAGGGAGCGATTTGTTTTGGCTCACGATTTCAGAGGCTTCAGTCCATGGTAGACTGGATCCATTGCTTTGGACCTGAGGTGAGGTAGAATGCCCTGGAGGAAGGGTGTGGTGGAGAAAGCTGCTCAGCTCATGGAAACCAGGAAAGAGAGGGGGGCCGGGGGGGGGGGGGGTGGAGAGAGAAAGAGAGAACCCAAAGCCACATTCTTAGTGACCTACTTCCTCATACCGTTAGTGTTCATCAATTCCCAATGGCCCATGCCAGCTAGGAATGTACCAAATAGATTAATTCACTGGTGATCTCAGTACCCTCATGATTCAATATTTTCACCTGTGAAAATACCGTTTAGAATTAATTCGATATCTTGAATGAGAGGATTATTCTCTTTTAAATTTGTAGAAATTCTTAACCATTACCTGTATCTATTTATATTTATTTTAGTATAATCTGAATCTAGCGAACCTTATTTATTTATTTATTTATTTATGTATTTTGAGATGGGGTCTTGCTAAGTTGACTTAAACTTTCTATCCTACTGCCTCATCCTTCTAAGCAGCTAAAATTAGGAGAGTATGCCACTATGTCTGGCCTAGCTATGTTTTATTCTTGTTGTTTTGATATTGTCACTTCTTTCTCCTCTGTATTTCTGGAAAGCTGTTCAACTCATTATATCTTTTCAGTCATTCATATAGTTTATCATGCCTTTTATATCTGCAAAATCTTTTCAGCAATATAATCACTCATTATTTAATTATCTTTAATCATATTTCCTTAGACATTAACATTGTATCTTAACCACTCATGTTCTAATTATTTTATCCACTTCTCTAAAATAATATATAGCATTGTTTTTGTTTTTGTTTTGTATTTTGTTTTATAATTCCAATATCTGTATTGCACTCTTGAAATCTGACTGTCCTTGTTCTTATAAGTTCTTGCTCACGATTATTTATTTTATTTTTGGTTATGTGACTTTTTTAATGGTGGTTTTATTTTTCCTTGAACATTATCTATGAGATTTCTGTAAGGCCTAGCTGAAAAATGCATTTCTCTAGGGAGTACTTGTGTTTGCTTCTCCCAGTACCTAAAGATACTTACATTGGATCACTTCTAAATAAATTCTCAATGTGAAGGTTTTGGATCACTAGCTGCAAATCCATATGAGGTTCAGTTTGTGAGCATCAAATCTCAGGAGAGATTTTTATTCTTTCCATTCAGTGCCAAGATCCCAACAGAAAATTTTATTTTTTCTTTTCTATATACAGAGTAATTTCTCTTTCATTTTATACTATTAATAGAACCAGAATTGAGTACTAACTTTTAAACTGTTTTATTATTATTAAATTTGAATATACATGATCTCGTTAGTCTAGAAATTTCTCCCCTTTGTGTATATTCAACAAAGATGTGTACATGAATTCAACAAATGTGTACAAAAATGTTGATTTCTGCATTAGCTTTACAGCAAAAAATAGATACAACTTAGATATCTCCGAAAAGTAGAATAAATTAACACCTTGAAGTATGGTAAGAATACTGAATATTATGCAAAAGATAAATCTAATGAGCTACTGCTTCATGCAGAGCCATGATATAGGATAAAATAAGCTAGACACAAGAATTGTGATTCTTTTACATAAAGGATAAAAGAGACAGAACTCATCTAGAGTGCTGGATATCAGAAAACTTGATTAACACTTGGAGAAGGTCACGAAAAGACAAGGAGAGGATACAAGAGTAATCTCTGCAAATAAGTTTCAGGTTATAACAGTGAAAGTGATCATTTGACTATTATTATTTGAATGTATATTTATGATTTTATGCTTTCTACCTCTAAAATTCTCTCTCTCTCTTTTTTTTTTTTTTTTTTTTTTGGTGTTACTGGGGATTGAACTCAGGAGTGTTCTATCTTCGAGCTACACCTCCAGCCCTATCCAGCCCTATTTTTTATTCTTTATTTTGAAACTGGGTCTCACTAAGTTGTGGAGGGCCTCACTAGGTAGCTGAGGCTGGCTGAGAACCTGGATTCTCAAGTCTCAGCCTCCCAATTGCTGGGATTACAAGTGTGCGCCACCACACCTGGCTTCTAAAATTCTTAAGCTAAACTAAATTCAAAGGAATGAACTTGTATATTGGATCATGTCCTCAACTTTCTTAAGCCCTGGCACTGACTCACTGTGCACTTAAGATGTAATGTATACTTCCAATCAAGATGTACTTAGCCTACTTCCCACCTTCCTACACTACCTAATGTACAGGCATTATCTCTCTCCAGTGGAGATCAATAAAAGTGATCTTTTGTTTCCTCCAGCTATCATTGGTTTCCAACTTAAGCCTTCTGCATGTATTTGCCTTCTTTCTGGCATTCTCTTTTCTATACTTGTAATCTATTTGCCTCCTACTCAATTCATAAATCTGAAAAAAAGTCACTTCTAACAGAATAAATTTACAGATCCTTCATTTAATTTATACTCTATCTTGCCCCCATTTCCTTGTATAGATCCTATTATTTTCTTTAATAGCATTTATTATGACAAATAACACGTTTGCAGTGATGTGGACTATAGGTATCTTCCTCTGATTGTCTGCGAACCTCATGATGTCAAGTTCCACTTTATTTTATTCTCCAGTGCATACCCTATTTTCATGATAGCACATCTGAATATGAAAAGATGTAATGATTGCTGAGTAAATAAAGGACTTGATTCATCTTTACTGCAACAGAAGTTAAAAGCAGAACAAGAAACAGAGTAATCTTTTACCATTCATAATTTCATATCATTTTTTATTTTTGTATTTCTCTAGGGATAAACCCAGGACCTCAAGCATACTAAGCATGCACTTTACCACTGAAATATACCCCCGACACCTATAACTATTGTTTGATGGGATCTTGAGGCTCATTGCAGATGGTCATTACTCTTTACCTTCAATATTTGTATACTGTGAAACACAGAATTATAGCAGCATTGGAAGAAAATACTTTAATTTATATAGGGACACTGCTGAATCAAGAAAGAAAAAATTAGCATGTAACATATAAAACAATTTCCCTAAGTTAACAATATTTTCGCTTGCCTTTATCATATATCTGCAGTAACAGATAACCTTAACTAAACAAGGGACATTAATACAAATTAGACATGAAATTTACTAAGAAATTAGATTTCCATGTATCTTATGCCTGAAGAATTTATTTTCCCCTGTGTAAATCAGTTTAATCTCAGATCTCAGGCAAAAAATAAATTTAAATAAATAAATAAATAAATAATTTCCAGAGAGTGATTCATGAAAAAGAAACTAACATATATTACTATACAATGTTTTGTTACCTTTCTGTTGCTTAATAACCAAACTTTCCAAATCTTTATGCCTTAGGTAACAAACATTTATTTTCCTCATGATTTTGTCAATCAACAGTTTAGCCCAAGCTACTTTTGAAATTATTTTGATCTTAGAAGTAGTGACAGTAAAAAGAGGGGAAGACAGAGGAAGAAGGGGGAGGGAGAGGAGGAGAAGTAGGCATTAATCATTGATTTTAGTGAATTTAACCTTTAATAATAGTGTGATGAAATGAGAAGTGCAAAAATATAATAGGTTTAATGCATAAAGATAATGATTATTTTAAGATAAATTTATTTTCAGTTAAACTATGACCTGATGTTGCATATTTTTATAAAATCTCATTTTTATTTGACATATAAAAAGACTGAAAGATAACCTGGGGTTACTCCAACTTGGAAATGTGGCTGATATTCTCTGGAATAATGTATAAATTGAATCTGTCACTTTTAGAAAAATTTACCATAATTTCTATGGAAGACAAAGTTTGAGTTTTCATACTAGAATTCCATCATCATAAACTTGACAGATTTTCGATAGTCAAAGTTGTCTGATCATTTGGGTGGTTAAAACAACCAATTGAGCCAGGTGTGGTGGTGCACTCTTGTAATCCCAGCATTTGGGAGGCTGAGATAGGAGGATCAGGGTTCGAGGCCAACCTCAGCTACCTAATGAGGGACCCTGCAACTTAGTGAGACCCTGTTTCAAAATAAAGAATAAAAATATGGCTGGGGTATGGGGTATAGCCTGAAGGTGAAATTCCCCTGAGTTCAATCCCTAGTACCACACACACACAAAAAAAATTGATTTATTTTAATTTTGTATAGTTAATTGCATCAAAAATGAAATACCTATATAATTGTTACACAATATCTTCAAGATGAATAAACACTAATGTTATATGAAAATATATAAATAAAAAAATATTTCCAAAATTTAAATCAGGCATGGTGGTACATGCCTGTAATACCAGTGCTTGGAGGCTGAGATAGGAGGATCACAGGTTGGAGGACAGCCTCAGTAACTAGCTGAGGCTACCTAGAGAGACCCTGTTTTAAAATAAAATAAAATAGGGCTAAAGGTGTACCTCAGAGATTCAATCCTCAGTAACACACACACACACACACACACATACACACACACACACACACGATAGAGCAATTAATTTGAGTAGAACAGAGTCTGATGTGATTTCAGATTCTTCATTGTAGGTATCCTTTAAGAAACCATCACTTTTGAGTTTCAGTGTAATACCAAAGAAATATATCCATAATTATCTAAAAATGATATTAAAGTTCTCTTTCTTTTTCCTACTATTTATCTGTGAAATTGGATTTTCTTCATATACCAAAACCAAAGCAACATATTGTGAACAATTATATATGAAAGCAGATGTAAAAATCTTTCTGTCTTCTCTAAAACCAGACATTAAAGAAATTTGTAAAATAATATGATGTAACATATTTTCATATTTTTCATTGAAATTATTTTATAGTAAATGCAATGGGTCTATTTTCTAAAATGTATTAGCAAAAATTACTTTTAAATTAGTTTTAGTTTTAAAGAAGCTTTGATAAATATAGCCCATTCCAACCCAACTTATTTGATATCATTACTACTTTTCAAAAATGAAGAGAGCTTGTTAAAAGCATGGTGTTAGAGAACTTCTGTTACAGACAATGCATGTTAATAAAGTGAACAATAGATTATTGCTGGGTATAACCACCAAATAAATAGGGACTTCGGGATGATGGAGGCCTATAGCATTGCCTTTTCCTAGAGAAGAGAAAAAAAATTCAATAGTATATATCTTTATTTAGCTAAAAGATTCACAAGTAATTACCTTACCTTCGTTTGTTGTTTTAATTTCTGTGATTTTTAGAATAAGCAGTATGAACAAACATGAAAGTCCAGAGAAGAACCAGGTATGTACTGAAGATGGCAGAAACCTATGGTATCTATAGAGAGAAAGAAATGAAGAGGCTGACAAGCAAGATGCAAAACAAGTTGGAAGTATCTGATGTATTGGGGACCTGGATAGGATTCCTTCAGAAAGTGGCATGAAGGTAATGACATGATTAGACTTAAGTCTGTAAGAAGCATTGTTCTTGTGTGGAAATCCTCAACTGAAAAGTTTCTATCTTATTGTAAAGATGATGTGGATCTTAACTATTCAGATAGTGGAATAATAGAACACAGGGACTAAAGACATATAAATGATATAGGTGTGCTATTATGCTCACCTAAGAAGTAAAAGAAGGCAATGTTTTATAGGAATGATGATTTTTTTTTTCCTTAGGTATTCTCATTTCAGTTTTGAGTAGGTAATAGGCACATATGCCAAATTAAAATGCATTTTAGGATAACAAAACAACTGTACACTGTACACTCCTAAAGCTGTGGCTCAGATCAAAGTTATATTAGAAAAGCAGTGAAAAAAGAAAACAAGTGACATACACATTGTGTGATAGGGTGTATCTGAAACAATTCAATCCCAACAATTCATGTGTTAAAAGCTTGGTCCTCAGCTTGGCATTATCAGGAAGTACTGATAGTGGAAATTTAAAGAGCTATGTTCTTGTGGGAGGCCTTCTGGTCACAGGGGACACGCCTCGGAAGAAGTGGGACTGCAGCCACTTCTTCTTCCTCTCTCTCTGTCTTTCATTCCTGGCATGAGGTGAACAGCTCTGCTCTGCCATTTACTCTTTGCCATGATGGTCTGCCTCAACACAAGCCCAAAAGCAAGGAATACAATGGACCATGGACTGAAACTTCTATCATGGGCCAAAATAAACATTTTCTCTTTATAAATGCATTATGTCAGGCATTTATTATAGTAATGATGATTATACACATGGGATAACTGTAGTTAACTAAATAATGGTAGTACAGAGAACATATAGGCATTTCAGTTAGAGAACTTAGGTTAAGAATGGGTTAATAAGAAGCAAGCAGTGAAAGAACTTCCTAGAACTTTTGAGTACTGCCTAGTAAACTGAAGGTACCTAGTGCAGATATGTTTACTGATGGAGTCAATTCTATCACAAGAGTGAAGAATAGTTAGGAAAGGTAGTATTGTGCAACAAATGAGAAAGAAGAGACCATTAATCAATTGTCTTTATTTGAACATTTTAATATTAATGTAGGAGTAAACAATATGAATAATACAGAATATAAATAAGCCTTTCTTATTGCTTACATGTAATCATTTAAAATGTTATTGTATCTCATAAACTTGCCTCATCTTACAAGATCTTTGGTAACCCAATACAAATTGTAAGCTAAATATAGCTGGTTTTAATTTTAAGATTTACTAATAAAAAAAAGAAAAAATCTAGATGCTAAAACATCAACTTTATGAAGCAATATCTTAGATGTTAGCAAAAATTGCACTTACTATTATCCTGCAATTTTAGAGATAATAACTATAAAGATTACTTATCCTGGGCACCATAGTACACATATGTAATCTCAGCTACAGGGGAGGCTAAGGATCACAAGTTTAAAGCCAGTCTATGGAACTTAGCCAAATCCTGTCTTAAAATAAAAGAGAAAAGGGGTCAGAATGTAGCTCAGTGATAGAATTCACCTATATGAAATCTAATAGGATTACATTAAAAAGGTAGCAAACTAAATATTTCTATTATGAGAAGGAAAAATTAAAACTCCCAATGGTAAGGAACTGAAAGGCTAAAGGGCTTCCTACTGCTTGAAATAGAATAGAATGAATTATTTGTTCCTTCATGGGAAACATTTGTTACACAAGAGTTTCATTTATATGTATGTCATCAAGGATTATTCTATCTTTACTATGTTTAACAAAAAGATCAAATAGTTGTTTATGAATTATAGGGTGGTGTATTTTAAAAAAAATTCAATGCAATGTAAGTTATATTGTATTTTAAATATATGTACAATCCATAACCCCAATTTTAAGTTAATTATAATGTACAAGGACTATTTTATTACATTATAATATAACATACATTGTATTCAATGTATGATGTACATTTTATAGGTTAAGTCATGTGGATACTTAAAAATGAAGCTATAAATGTATATTGTAATATTACTTACTATCCTGATATTAATTCTTAAATTTGAATGATAAAGGCTATGACTCATGTGTAAAAAAAAAAAATTTGGAAATTAAAGTCACTCTATATTTCTAGATGTTTTTCCACTGGAATTTTTTTTAAATATATATTTTGAATTTGAAGATGGATTCATGTAAATCATGAAAGATTGTTTTATAAAACTCACTAGGATAAATAACTGAGGAAAAGCTTAATGCTGAATGATTTGCAAAAACCCCAAATACCATAATTTTTATTACCTCCAAATACTTTTTTAAAGCATATATCTCTAACATTCAAAGTATGAAATATACTGAATACAGCAAAATGCTTTCCTATTAGATTCAAATTATAGATATTGACACACTTAAAGTTGTAGAATTTCTGGATTACTTGATGAATCACTCTTGCAGATATCATGGAAATATAGTACATTTGCAAAGAACATATAAAGTAAGCAGTTTATAACTGAGTTCTAAGTTTTTTTGAGGGGAGGGTAGAATGGCATGCTTAATACTATATATTGGGTAACAACTTCTTATTAACGAGATTCACTTTGTATGGAAAAATAATTTTTTCCACTTTTTGGAAAAGCTTATCTAATTTCACATGTAAGTAAAATCTATTATGGTAATACATGAGTCACAGTGGAGATGATACTGAAAGTAGAAGTTGAAATACATCTTACAGTTCAACATAAACTATACACACAATTATTTGAGCTAATTGTCACAACTGAGATTTAAACAGAGATGGAGATTATTTAGTCGATGAGAGGAAAACTAAAATGCTCCTACACAATTTGTTAATTTAGGAAAATCATACATTCCTGAGTGTCAAACATTTGGAGAAACATATCAAATTGTAACACAATATACCAAAGATAAAATGCAAGAAGAAAGGTAAAAAGGAGACTTGAGAACAAGAAAGCCATTTAACCAGAAAGAAATACACATGAGATGACAGATACTTCGGCAATGATAGATAGATGATAGATAATAGAGAAGACAGAGCTAGGCATGGTGGCACACGCTTATAATCCCAGTACTTGGGAGGCTGAGAATAGAGGATCCAGGTTCGCGGACAGCCTCAGCTATTTAGAGAGGTCCTCTGCAACTTTGGAGGTATAGCTTGGATGTAGAATGTCACTGGGTTCAATCCCCAGTACCACAAAAAAATAAATAAATAAATAAAGGAAAAAAAAAAAAAGAGGAAGACAGACATGTAGATGCACTCACTGAGATTATCAAAAGATCAGTTTCAAGAAAAATATGGGTGTCAGGAGGTCTGGCATGACAGAATTTGTACTCACTCTGTGACCTCCAAATTAATCAGCAGTAGTATAGAATATTAGTTGTCCCTCCTACTCCAATTATCAATGGATTAGGACTTTGAGAATGGAGTATAAATAGATAACTTTCATAGGTAAATTCCTCTTATAAGTAACTGGTCTAAAATAAGAGAAATTGTCTATTATGAAGAGAGTTGGTCTGTAAAATCAGTACAAAAGTTAACCATAGAGGTTTTGAACTGCATGCACCTTGGAGATACTTGCTCCTGTCTTTGATGCTGTGAGTGAGCTGTGACATGGAGGTAGAGTTGTTCTTCTAGTCAGGATTTTTGTTACATCACATTTTGGTTCACAGTAAATTAATTGTGTTGGAGTAATTGAAAAAGAAATTTGGACATAGTGTCAGAAGATCTAGATACAAGATACAAGTGTAAACTCTCTCAAAACTTTAACTTCTCTAAATCTCTGGTTTTTCATCTGCAAAAATGAATGGATTATATCTCTCCTATAAAATCTCTGAGAGAATCTAATCCGCAATGTATACAAATGAATTCATAAACTCCATATTTGTTTTTTTTTAATAATTTAACAAAAAATTATTAACAAAAGAATTATATTGTAGGAACCTATTCCACAGGTGTCAATATAACTGCTGCTGCTGCAAAACCTTCCCCCTCTCTCCAGAAAGGCTAACAAGATAATAGGGAACCCAGACAATCCCCTAAGTCAAAACTAAATACACCAAGAAAGCCACTGGGCTGATGGCTGGTTTAACATGCCAATATGATATTTTTATTTCATTCCTTTTCATTTTTCTATTTGTTTTCATGGTATAAAATGCTTCTCAAGTGTGTATCGTAAGCAAAGAGATCTACCTCATCGCACTGCTGTTTAAATTCCTGTTGAATAAATCTCTGACCTTCTCTTTTTGTTAAATTTATTGGTGTATTATAATGATACATCTTGATGAGGTAGAGGATGGTAGAGGCATACATGCACACATCACTCATTTAGCCCTTCCCCATTCCCACCTCCCTCCCTCCTTCTCCTGTTTGGCTTAGTGATTGGCTTTGATATGTTTGTGAATGTACATCATGTGCATTAAGGTGTTTCTATCTTTCCTTTCCCACCTTCCTCAGTTAGGTCACCTTCTTTACTCATCTAAGGCTTCTCTTTCTTTTTCTGTAGTCCCTTCTAGGTCCCATTTTTTCCCTAGTTTCCACATATTAGTGAGAACATCCGACTTCTCACTTTTTGTGACTGACTAATCACATTTAGCATCATGTTCTCCAGTTCTATACATATTCCTGCAAATGCATAATTTCATTCTTCTTTATGGCTGAGTAAAATTCCATTGTGTACATACCCCATAGTTTTGTAATCCATTCATCTGTTAGTAGACATCTTGGTTGGTTCCACAGTTTGGCAATTACGAATACAACATAGATACACAAGCATTAGTCTGGTAGTTTAGTTTCCATTCTTTTGAGTTGATACCCAGAAGTGGTATTGCTGGGTCACATTGTAGGTTCCCATTCTTCTAAGAATCTTCCACACTGATTTCCAAAGTGGTTTCACTAATTTACAATCCCACCAACAATGTATTAGAGAAAACCATAGTAATAAAAACAGCATGGTATTGGCACAAAAACAGACACATAGACCAATGGAGCAGAATAGAAAATTCAGAAACAGACCTACTTGCTTACAGTCAACTGATTTTTGACAAAGGAGCCAAAAATATACACTGGAAAAATGATAGCCTCTTCAACAAATGGTGTTGGCAAAACTGGTTAACCATATGCAGAAAAATGGAAATAAACCCCACCTTCTCAACCTACGCAAGAGTCCATTCAAGATGGATCAATGACCTGGAAATTAAATCAGAGACCTTGCAGTTACTTGAAGAGGGCAAAGGTCCAACACTTCAACACATATACACAGGTAACTTTTTCAACAAGACTCCAAAGGCACAAGAAATTAAAAGGCGGATCAATATATGAGATTTCATTAAACTGAAGAGCTTCTGTGCAGGAAAGGAAACTATCAAGAATCTCTGACTTTCTACTGACTTCAAGTGGTCTAGCTCTTTCTTTGGTAGAAGATTTAGATCTAATTATAGATGGTAGTTCTACATTCCAGGTATTAATTTTCCCAATAAATTATTTATTGCAATTTTTATTATTTGGACTTTCTATCTTTACTATATCTTACTAAGAAATTATTCCATGTCTTTTAAATAGTCAATTGAACCATTTTTCTATTAAAGGGGTTAAGAATATACCAGTCCAAAATATGCTGGCCTGGTATTTTGAATATTTTGAGTTAAAGGCACTTAAAAACAGCAGATATAAGAAAATTACTCTGACCTTCATTCTCTTTTTTAAAAGCAGGGGATGAAATTCCCTGTGAAAGATACCCTTTCTAAGTAGAAAAAAAGTGGCATTCACATCAATTATGGAAAGCTGAGGCTCAGGGAAGTCTGTAAAAATCTGCCTTGTCATATTGACCTTTAACTTCTTAGTAATTTCTCCACCAAATTAAGCATCTGAACCCAAGCCCCTTTGCCTTATAACATTTTACACTTGAATATTCTAATTCACTATATAGACATTTGACTTTAAAGTATTCATTTTCCTATGAGGGCTCCCTTATCACCTTTAACTTACATTAAATAAAAGTGTATGTTTTTCTTCTGTTTATCTGTCTCATGTTAATCTAATTCTTGGGACAAGCCAGAAAAATTAAAAAAAAAAAAAAACTTAAAGAAAAAATGGAAAATTTTGCCTTTCCTGCGTTATACTCTGATTTCCAGGAAATCAAAAAAAAAATCAAAAAATGCTCAGGAATAATATCCCCCCCCACCAACGCCTCCACCACATCCACTGCTTAAAACAATAACCTCATCCTATTTAGTCTCCTCTACCTTGGGAAGATGATTACAGCTTGTTTCCTTCTCCACCTGTTGAATCCAGTCTATCTTTTTTTTTTTTTTTTTTTTTTTTTTTTTTTGGTCCTTGTCTATCAAGTTGATAAAAGAAGAGATCCTGAGCCCTGGCTTCATCACTGATGTGAAAAGGGAAATTATCTGCCTCATAGATTACTGCAGTAGCAGCATAAAGACCTCATTCTAAAAAGCCAGAGCTGGGGAATATGTGATTTAACACAATAAAAGATAAATTAAGGCAACAGATGAAATAAAGTGTGCTGAATTCTTCTGCATGGGCTGCCATATCAGAATGTCAGGGACTGGATGGGAGGCTTACACAATGGAAGTTTATTTTCTCACAGTTCTGGAGGCTGGAAGTCCAGTCAAGTTGCCAGCAAGGTTGGTTTCTCTTGAGGTCTCTCTCCTGAGCTTGCAGACGACCACCTTCACATTAGGACCTCACGTGTTCCTTCCTTTGTGCAAGTATTCCACTAGTTCAATTCCTCCTCTTAGGAGAACTCCAATCATATTGGATTAGGGCCCCATGCTTAAACAATCATTTAACCTTAATCTCCCTCTTAAAAGCATTATTTCTAAATGTCGTCACATTGGAGATTGGAGTTTCAATGTAAGAATTGGAGGAAGGGGTGTCTTTCTATCCACTATAGTTATTAATAAACTGACTTTAAAATAGTGAGATTATTTATTCAGAATTATCAGGGAGAGGCCCAATGCAATCTTAAGGGTCTATACATGTGGAAGAGGGAAGAAAATCTTTTGTCAAGGTGATGTGGTGTGAGAGGAACTCAGCCCAATGCTATTTTCTAGCTTTGAAGAAGAGACCAAAAGCCATGGAAAGTGGGAAAAGGCATCAAAATAGGCCCTTCCCTAGAATCTCCAGGAAGGAATGTGGCCCTGCAGGCACTTTGACTTTTGGCTCAATGAAATCCATAACAGAATTCTTACCTAGATAAATTCATGTTGTTTTAAGCAACTAAATTTGTGATAATTTGTTGCAACAAGAAGAACTAATCCTGATAATGAGAGTAATATAACTAATTCACTGCTCTCATGCATTGTACTTTCCCACAGGTGAGTTACCAGCAGAACTTCCTTTCCTTGACATTTAAAATATATCTGAAGTAGCTGGACATGATGGTACAAGATTGTAATCCCAGTATTGAGATAGGAGGAATACTGGTTCTATAGCAGGCTCTGTAATTTAGTGAGGCTCTCAGCAACTTAGTGAAACTCTGTTTCAAAATAAAAAAATAAAATGAGGCTGAGGGAGGAGCTCAGAGGTAGAATGCCCCTGGGTTCAATCCCCAATACCATTATTAATGCATACACACATATATACATTCATACACACATACATACATACATACATACATACATACACACATTTGAAGTACATACTAAATTCCTGTAATTTTCTACACACTAGAGATTATAGTGGTGATGAAAATAAAAACCTTATTTTCTAAACAGGGAGAGAGATAAATTGAAAGCAAATTAGACATATATAGCCTGACTGTTGCATAGAAAGTTATGTCTTATGAACTCCAGAAGAAAAATGACAGAGATCTCGATGAAGTCAGAAATGGAGATGAATCTGTTCAAAGTCAGAGCAATAAGATAAAACAGTAGTGGTAGAAAGTTGCATGAGATTCTACTGTTTGAGAGCATAAAGGTGGGGAGGGGAGGAAAACTAATTAAAATTTAATTCCTCACAAATAATTGTAGAACTTTTTTCTCAATGGTTTAAAACATCAATTACTTTAAGCTTTATTGAAGCCTAAATTTTTAATGCACAGTGAACAATATCTAAGACTGATCTAAACTGCATAATAAAACTATCTTCAAGTATTCATTAGGAACATTTTAAATAGCATAAGTGTGTTCTCTTTTTTTCTCAAGTCAGACTGCTGAGGGTTTGACCTTGGAATACTATGTACTCAGACATCTAATAATGTACAAGTTAATTTTCTTAGACTGAATTGTTTGTTTAATGGTTTCCTAGCTTAATGTGCCATCCTTACAATGTCGCCTATTGAAAGAATCACTTGAGAATTTACACAGTGGCTATTAGAAATCAGCCCCAAAGGCTGCATAGTCAGCATGTGTGTTTGATGGCCTATTACATACCTAGCCTTATGGTAGGCATTGCTGCTAGTAATTTATTTGGAATATTTATTTGGAAGCTATTTATCAATTTGAGGGTATGTCAACATTTTTTACATGTTCCTGAGTTAAAACCATTTCAAGGTACTGTAATGGCAAACATTTAGGGAAATACTTTTTGCAAACATGTCCTCCTGGTGTTTAGAACCAAAGTTCTGCCCCTTCTTATCCTGTCAGTGTTGAAATGCCTCTGCTGGAAGCACAGTTGGACCAGACCTAAAGTCTTTTATTTTATGAAAATTATTCCACTAGATCTACCTGTTATCAAATTATATAATTTGAAAAAATATATATATTATACTTTATGTATCAAAATCAATCCATGCTTTGAACTAGTCATCTTGAAAGATTATAAATTGAGTCTAGGTTTTCTCAAAAATTGTTTTCGAATTTTTAGGATTGCTTTCAAATCCCCTAATTTTGTCTTTGTTTTAATTTTCTAATAAAGAAAGACTTTTATCCTTCCAGAATAATTCTTGATTTTTTAAAGTATTCATGTTTAGTATTGAGCTAAACATATGGAATTGAGTGTGGAATCAAGTTAGGCTTAATTTGATGTAGCATGAGGATTTTCTAGACTCTATGAAATGATTGTTATTATCTTTTCCAATCTTAACACACAAAAATAGTAACTGGTTTAGTGAAATTTTATTAGCACTTATTATTTGTTAGAAGGTGTTCCAGAAGTTTAAGATATATTCACCCAAATAATAACAGCAGTAATATTAATAACCACCAACATAGTGATAACAATAATAAATAAAATGCCTTAACCCATGGAATTTGTGATAAGTAAACACAGAGGGAATGGGAATGTAGAAAACAAACAAAAAACCCCATTTTAGAAAATAAGGTAGCCAGTGTTGGTGTCACACACCTGTAATCCCAGTACTTGGGAGGCTGAGACAGGAAGAAAGCAGGTCTGAGGCCAGAATGTGGTAACTCAATGATATCCTGTTTCAAAATAAAAATTGGAAAGGGCTGGGAAATCCTCTGGGTCAATAACTAAATCTCAGCAGTATGAAAATAAGTATGTAAATAATAATTATGTAAGTGATTATAAAATAATTAAAAAATGTTTTGAGAGATACAATAAAGGGAATATTAGTGTTCGGTAGTTTGACCTGTTGGAAAACAGAGTTGGAATATGAAATAAGGTGGTCATAACATTTTGAACAATTAACTACTTAATTTCACATGATAATTATTCTTAATGCCAGAAATATTTGATTCCTGTATTCTTGTGTGCAGTACTAAAAATAAAAATTAAAAAATAGTGGTTGAGCAAAAGGGAAAGAAATCTAATTCCTTTGTCAGATGCCAGTTCAGCCAAAAATCGAGTAAAAATCCAAATTGTCTCTTCTCTGTTCTAAGCAGTTTGTAATTTGAAAGACTCCACTTTACTCTCTGTGCTTCAAGGCACTTTACATTTATAAGAGGATAATTAGAGAGGTCCTCAATTGAACTAGGTGTTAAGTATTATCCTTTCTATTTTATGGAACTAGAATTAGAGTTGACAAGTCACTGGGGGTCAATCCAAGTGAGAAAATTGGGTTGTTAATCTAAATCAACATAATAATGCTGTTGGCCTAATGCCCTTGAATAAGTCACTTAACTTCCATTGCCTTCTCTGGAAACAATGATGAAATGGTAGAAAAAAGGAACAAGGAAAAATAACATTTATCAAAGAATTTCAGTTAAATTTAGCATGGATAGGAACTTTTATGATGATATAATATCCTGACACCAATGTCATATATGGCAAAAAAGGTTGCCCTGATTGACAAATGTGACATAACAAATAGTGTTTAAATAATACTATTCCTAGCTTAAGGCAGCCAAGTAAAGCAATTACATAAAATATTTAAGTTATTAAATTATATTTAAAATAAATACATGCATACTGAACACATCTGTTGCTTGAAGCATAAGGTAAGCAAGTAAAGTAGTTTTATAAAATGTTTCAAACTCAGATTCCCAATCAACTAGTAGTTTATACCTCAAGCTGCATGCATATATACATACACACAAATACACACACACACACACACGCGCACACATACAAACCCTAACACATGCATATTCATTCTTGAAATTTACTTTTGATTCAAATTCCAGGTGTCCTTAATTTTTTTTCTTTTACTTAAATAGATATATATTTAACATGATTTGGCGTCAAAAACTTGAATGCATTTGTGTTGGAATTTTCCTGATTATGGAACTTTAGATAAGATATATGAACATTTCAGATTTGCATTCTGCCACTATTGTCATGTCCCTTATTTTCTTGTACTTTCAGATGGGGATCTAACTACATTACCCCAGATTGTTTTGAGTTGTTAGACTCAAGAGGTCCTCCTGTTTCGGCCTCCTTTGTATCTAGGACTGCAAGTATGTCATCATGGTTCAGTGGTCTTTCAAAATAAAAAACTAGCCAGCCATAGTAGTGTACACTTATAATCCCAGTACTTGGGTGGTTGAGACAGTAGAATTGTCGTGGTGGGGTACGGGCTGTACCCCAATACGGAATAATACTCCAGGTTCGTTTGATATTGTAAAAAAAAGAATTTTAATACATATCAAACTGCAACATCTGGCAGGTTTATTCAGGAACAGGTCAGGGAGAGGAAAACTGGGGTTGAGGAAAAGAGGGGAAGTGCAGAAAGCTTAGGACATGTTTCCCAGTCCCGG
>PVLC010004666.1:0-82992 GCA_004027655.1 Graphiurus murinus | reverse complement strand
GTAGCCTAGCTCCTTGGCGGTGCAGCGCTAGGGCGCAGAGCGCCGGGCTGCAGCGCAGCCGGCTTTCTTACTTTCCTAGGTCCGCTTTCTGGTTCTTCCTTTGTTGTAATTCCAATTCCGCTTTTTTTTGTTGTTGTTGTTGTATTTTTCCTTCTGTTAAGAAGCTCTTTGTATGGTAAATTTGGTTCGAAATCGTAGCATCTGAGGGAAGTTGTTTCACTCAGTCGCCATCTTCTCTTAATACCTTTCAACATTCCTACTCCAAGAATTAATAGATTTCTGATTATCCACTGTTAGATTAACTGAATAATGATATTGTTGCAGAGATGATAAACTAGCATTAAAATTAGATTTGACTTACTGTCTTTTTAAGATTTTTCCATTTGCTTTAATTAAGATAACCATTGATTTTGTCAATATTGGATTCTCCATCTTAAGGTTTAGTAGAATGATAATTGTTTTGAGGCAGTTTACATTATGTAATAGGATATTACTCTAGCAAGTAAATGGCAATTTGATTATGATTGTGATGGCTGTTAAAATATTGTTAATATTTTTATTATATTACATCATTTTTTCCTTTTTATTCACCAATGGAAGGAACACAAATGTTATGGTTTGGATCTGAAATGTCCCTCCAAAAGCTTATGTGTTGAAAGCAAGATTTCCAATGCAAGAAGGAGAGGTGAGGCATAGCCAGAGCAAGTAGCTCACTAGGGGTGTGGTCTTGAGTATGTATATGCCTTTAACTCCTTCTTGTCTTTCTTTGCTTTACAACAGTCATGAGTTGAAGAGCATTGTTCCACCACACCTGTTAGAGCCAGCTCTCCATGGAATGCATGAACCAAAATAAACTTTTTTCCTTTAAATTTTACTTATCAGTTATGCTAGCCAGAGGGAAGAAAATATGACCAACATAACAAGACTAATGTGCTAGGTGAGTAAAAAAGAAGGAAGCAAAATAAATTTAATAATTGTTCTGTTATGTAAGATAGAAAAGATTTTAAGAGAATATACAGAAGCATTTAAGATGTTATTTAAATTTCAATTAACTTGGCAGTACATAGTATTATTAGCCTGCACAGGCTACTATAACAGAAGCCCACAAACTAGGTAGCAAAAACAACAGAAATCTATTTTCTCATAGTTCTGCAAGGTGGAAGTCCAAGATCAAGGGGCCAGCAGGATTTCTTTCTGGTGAGGTTTCTCTTCCTGTCTTGCAGATGTTCACCTTGTCATGTCCTCCTGTGGCCTTTAATTTGTGCCAAATATACATACATATATATATATATACATATATATATATATATATATATATATATATATATATATATATATATATCTGAGGTCTCTTTTTCTTTTTATAAAAATAATAGTTTTAGGGGCCCTGTCTCCAAATATGGTCACAATGATGCTTTAAATATATAGTAAAAAAGTATGTAAGATAATAATTTTATGATATCTTTTAAGAACAAATAAATATGGTATAGGAAGTGATACTCTGATTTTTACTGGTTATTTTCATGGAATGGAGACATTAGAAAACATGGTTTGCTTGTAGTATAGTCAGAGAAGCTGTTTATACTGTCAGCAGGTTGGGCCATCTGAAAGGGAAAAAAAGTAACAAGGTATTGCAGGGAATATAAGGAATTTAATGTTAAAATGTGATTATTAATTTCTATTGGTACTCAAGTTACCAGATTATGTGTTACACTGCAGATAAAAAATTCTTATTTTATAAATTTCTGTACTTTAAGAATATTAGAGTTGGGTCTTGGGGAACCCATGTGTTTGACCAATTTCATCCTTAAGGTTTAAAGGTCCACCTCCACTCTGATTAAAATAAACAGTAAGAACAAATCATTTTACTCATTCTTTTTATTCTCTTAAATTGTTTTTCTTTCATTATTCATTCAAGTATAAATAACAAACTTATTTTTAAGGTAGAAGTCATTATCTCTTTTCCTCCAATTGGTTATTTCCTGAATTTCTTAGCTGGCCAGATTTTCTGGAGAGCTATAGATCCTTTCCAAAATAAAATAATATATTACCATTACTACTTTCATTGAAAATGTGGATAGGATTTATCCTTCTCTTGTAACTCACAATACAAGTAATTCAAATTGAGCATGTACAGCTCTTTGCTTGCAGCTTATGTGAATACTTTAGCCACCCTATATTTATGTTCTTATTTCTGCAACTCAACTACTATGCTTGTTACTTAAGCTTTTGATGCCTGCATGTAGTCATAGTCACAAAGCATGTGCCTATTGCAAAAAAAATTGAGTTAAAATATGTTGAATTTATCATGAAAAAAGATAAAAATATGACATTTTCAAATCAGCTATTTTAAAAGTGCATATGAAAGAATGGGGTTTTCCAGGGATGACTCTCATAATTAAAGGCAGAGTGAAATACCTGAATAGTTTATTAAATTATATGTCTACTGTTTTACTTCAGCAATAGAAAGTGACTTTGTAACTCCTAAAGTAGATCTATGTTAAAAGAAGTAAAGAAATGTTGTGAGATTAACATATAGCATTAGTACCAATACTCCTACTTATAATTGCTTTGCTCAAATAGAACCCAAGTGTTATCTAAGAAATCTTTATCAGAAATTTGGAGACCAAGTGATAAATAATGTATATATAATATATAATATATATTATGTATATCAGATTGCTTGTCAGTACTCATAAATATATGTAGTTTATAAACTTGACAGAAAGCAATGATATCTGAAAGAGTATCTAAAATGAATATGAGCTACTGCTACTTTGAACAATTGCAGATGCACAAGAAAAAATATATTAGAAAATTCATTGTTCAAGCTAAAATGTAGATTAATTTTTCCTTGTTTCTTTCAACTTTAAGTGTCACTAGCCTCAAGGAACCCAGTAATCTGTCCACCCTTGACACACATAATGGTTTTCAGTTAGTTGTTTGGTCATTCCTGTAAATCATTAGCTGAAAATTTCTTACGTTATTTCAGTCACAGCATCTTACTAGATTATATGTAAATCTGAACAGACTTCAAATCGAGAGGAGCACATTTTTACCAATTAAATTTCAAGGAATGTTACATGGTAGTTATGCATGGCTGCGAATGTATCACTAGGCAGTGACATATTTGTAAAGTCAAAACTCTTGATTTTACATATAACCTATTTGTAAAGACAAAACTATTTCAGTTGCTTAAAGCAATTTAGTAATAAGAATATTTACAAAGCAATAGGTTATATTTATTGGCTTGTCATTAATTCTTCTACTCATTTTATTTTTATTAATGCATTGCTCTTCAAGATAACTGTAGATACGCATTGTTACATCCCACTTTTACATCTGAGGAAATTTTGAAGTGCAAAGAGGTTAAGTCACATGCCAATATTATAAAACTAGTCCGTGACATAGTCAGGACTCAAAGCAAGTCATCGTGTGAAATAGTCAACATGAATATTTACTCTTTAAAATACAGATCGCAGTAATGCTTTAGATACTCTGTTTCCAAACTCTCTTAACCAGGTATGATATACAGCCTCTAAAACATATAGTAAATGTTTTTGTAATATGTACTTATACATGTTTTAAAAGGTGAATAGCATGAATAAAAATGTTTAAATATATTTTCTAAAGTAACATTATAAGTAGTATAACTTTTATAAAATTATATAGAGACACTCCTTGGAATAAACTATATTTATTTCACTGCAGTTATTTATTTTTTAAATTTCACTGCATTTAAACTAATAGAGAACTTTCGGTTCTAGCTAATAACAAGTATGTCAGAATCATTATTAATATAATATTAACAAAGGAACTCAGTAAACCCCTGTAATTTTCACTGTCTCTACATTTTTATGGCTCAAAAAATAAGTAAATAGCAGGATATTTCATTTTCTCCTTTTCTTTATCATTACTAAAGTAGAATTTAAAATAACTGTAAAACTTGAAACACAATTAAATAGCAGTTAATCAATTTTAGGTTAATTGAAGGACAAACACAAAATCATTTGAAGTGAAGACAGAAATAACTATTGTATATGCTAGTAATATTAAATTTATTCAACATTTATCTTTAATAGCAAAATCATCCAATTCTATGCTAATAAAATTAAAGTTTACTTTTGATTATTATTTGTTGTTTTTGCTGTTTTGTTACTGTTGTTGTTGTTGTTTGTACTCACCATCAGTAAGAAAAGAACTGGTTATGGAATAGTGGTGCATGACTATATTTGGGAGGCTGATATAAGAGGATCATGATTTGAGGCCAGCATGAGGTAACTTCATGAGATCCTGTCTCAAAATAAAAAAAAAGTTAGGCTAGGAGTGTAGCATACTCACAAGTACAATCTCCTGTACCACCATAAGAAAAGAAGAAAAAAGAAAAGAAAAGAAGAGAAAAGAACTGACAAAATTTGGAAATAGAGATAGAAGTCTCATCTATTAATACTTAAATATATTTTGATGTCTGCTTTATTAGTACTAATAATACTGCTAAAACTTTACATAAATAATTGAATATCACTGTGGTTGAAAATTCAATGACAAACTAATCATTTGTTGCATATTTTTCAGAAATTAAGTTTGACTTGTAATTGGTATCTCACAGAGACATATAATTATGAACAATCTTTTTATGCCATTTTGTATATTATTAACCATTTTATGATTGTCTATAACTTACATAATGGTAAGACAATATATTTAAATTCCAGTTTAGTAAGCAAAACCTCTTTATAATGTTAAATATGTATTCTATGTGTTAAATATATCTTATTTACCAGTTTTCCACACTTAAGTTAAACTTCAGAAATATTTTTTTTCTTAAGTTTTTTTAACGTCCTTTGTTCAGGACACAGAAAGTGATTATCTGGTTTACAGGGACATATCATTTCAACAAAAGAATAATTACAAGACAAGTGACTATAATTTGTTTATTCTCATGACATTAATTGGGAGAATATGTACCATACAATGGTAGAATGTATTCATAAACATAGTTTACAAGGGACATTGTTAAACTGCTCATGTTTGAGTGGTCTTTCCTCTGATTTAAGTATTTTAAATAATTTAAACCTAGCATTATATAATAAAATAATTAAGTAAATATAACATATGACTATCAAATTATAGAAGGAAAATAAAATATCTCATATTACCACCTTTCACTACCATCATATTCATCGTATTTCTTTCCACTTGTGTATATTGTTTTAGATTAGTAAAAGATTAGAGTAGATACTCTTTCCAACAGATTTCTAGAATTAACTTGAAATGTATTTGAGTCAATACAACTCTAAGTTCCATAGTAGACTTCTTTTTTATTACATACATGAATTTTATTGAAAAATATTACTGCAATTCATGAGCATACAAAATTAAATGTAAGTAACTCTCAAGCAAAGAATACAAGAGAAATTTCTCCAAGTAAATTCAAGAAAAACTTAAAGCTAATATCATATTTAGTGTTACAAGTTTGAACATTTCCTCCCTAAGAAAAGGAATAACAAAATAAGGCTTCCTCTCCTTCTATTAAATATTATACTAGAGGTTCTAGTCAATGAAATTTAAGAATGAAAAGAAATAGTAGTTTCACAGATTGGAAATTAATACATCAAACTATTATTTTTTTATTTTTAATCGGTGTATTGTAATCATACATCTTTCTTAGGTACAAACTGGTATAGGTAAAGGCATACATGCACACATTTCTCATTCAACTCTTCCCCAATTCCCGCCCCACTCCCTCCTGCTACCTCCTCCTCAAAGTCAGTTTAGTGATTGACTTTGATGTATTCATGAAAGCACATCATCTCATTAGGGAGGTCCCCCTCCCCACATCACCTTCCATTAAGTCAATTTCTTTGTTCACCTAAAGTTCCTCCTTCTTTATTTGGAGTCCCTCTCATGTCAGATTTTCACCCTAACTTCCACATATTAGGGAGAGCATATGATTTTTAACTTTTTATGACTGAATATTCTCACTTAACATAATGTTTTCCAGTTGCATTCATTTCCCTGTAAATAACATGCTTTTGTTCTTCTTTATGGCTGAGTAAAATTCCATTGTGTACATATCCCATAGTTTTGTAATCCATTCATCTGTTGATGAACATCTTGGCTGGTTCCATAGTTTGGCAATTGTAAACTGTACAGCTATAAACACAGATACACATGCATTGGTCTGATAGTTTGGTTTCTGTTCTTTTGGGTAGATACCCAGAAGTGGTATTGCTGGATCATATGGTAGGTTCATTCCCATTCATCTGAGGATCCTCCATACTGTTTTCCAAAGTGGTTGCACTAATTTGCAATCCCACCAACAATGTACTAAGGTTCCCACTTCTCCACACCCTCTCCAGCATTTGTTGTTGTTTGTGTTTTTTATTATTGCCATTCTGATTGGAGTTAGGTGAAATCTCAAAGTAGTTTTGATTTGCATCTCTTTGATTGCTAATGATGTTGAACATTTCCTCATACATTTATTGGCCATTTGTATTTCTTCTTTTGTGAAGTTTCTATTTAGTTCCTTTTCCCATTTTTTGATTGACTATTTGTTTTCTTAGCTGTGAGTTTCTTGAGTTCTCTGTATATCCTAAATATTAGTGCTCTATCAGAAGAGTAGCTGGCAAAAATTTTCTCCCACTCTGTGGGCTCTCTGTTGAGGTTCTTGATAGTTTCCTTTGCTGTACAGAAGCTATCCCATATATACCATGTATTGATCTTCCTTTGTAATCCCATGTATTGATCTTTGAGTTGCTTGAGCTTTTGGGGTCTTGTTGAGAAAGTTTTTACCTGTAGCTATGTGTTGAAGTGTTGGGCCTATGCCCTCTTCAAGTAACTGCAGGGTCTCTGGCCTGATTTCCAGGTCTTTAATCCACCTTGAGTTGACACTTGTGCAGGGTGAGAAAGTGGGGTTTATTTCCATTTTCCTGCATATGGTTAACCAGTTTTGCCAACACCATTTGATAAAGATGTTATCTTTTTTTCAGTGTATGTTTTTGGCTCCTTTGTCAAAAATCAATTGACTGTAAGCACATGGGTCTGTTTCTGAATCTTCTACTCTGCTCCAATGGTCTATGTGTCTGGTTTTGTGACAATACCATGCTGTTTTTATTACTGTGGCTTTGTAGTAAAGTTTGAAGTCAAGTATTGTAATACCTCCTGCATGGTTCTTGTTACTAAGAACTACTTTGGCTATCCTGGGCTTTTTGTTGTTCCAAATGAATTTAAGGACTGATATTTCTATGTCTGTGAGGAGTGACCTTGGTAATTTCGTGGATATTGCATTGAATCTGTAGATTACTTTTGGGAGGATGGAAATTTTGATGATATTTATTCTGTCTATCTAAGAGTATGGTAGATTTTTCCATCTTCTAAGGTCTTTGTGGATTTCTTTTTTCAGCTCTTTTTAGTTTTCCTTATAGAGGTCTTTTACCTCTTTTGTTAGGTTTATCCCTAAGTATTTTATTTTTGGGGGTGCTATTGTGAGTGGAATTGTTTTCTGGATTTCTTTTTCAGTGGCTTTATGGTTGGCATATAGGAAAGCTTCTGATGTTTTAAGATTGATTTTCTATCCAGACACTTTGCTGAATTTGTTGATCAGTTCTATATGTTTTTCGGCTGACTTTGTTTGGTCTTCTAAGTATAGTATCATGTCATCTGCAAAGAGGGAGTTTTAGTTCTTCTTTCCCTATTTTTACCCCTTTGATTTCCTTCCCTTGCCTTATTGCTCTGCCTAGAGTCTCAAGTACTATGTTGAACAGAAGAGGTGATAATGGACATTCTTGTTTTGTTCCTGTTTTTAGTGGGAACTCTTGCATTTTTTCTCAATTTAATATGTTGTTGGCTTTGGGCCTATTGTATATTGCCTCTATGATTTTGAGGTATGTTCAGTGCTTTTAGCCTGAATGGTATTGGATCTTGTCAAATGCTTTTTCAGCATCAATTAAGATGATAACGTGATTTTTGACTTTGAGTGTATTTATGTCGTGTATTACTTGGATTATTTTTCGTGTATTGAACCAGCCTTGTATCCCTGGGATCAACCCAACTTGGTCATAGTGTATAATTTTCTTGATGTGGTTTTGAATATATATTGCTAGTATGTTGTTTAGCAGTTTTGCATCTAAGTTCATCAATGATATAGGCCTATAGTTTTGTTTTCTTGAGCTGTCTTTATTTGGCTTTGGTATTGATGTGATGTTGGCTTGATAGAAACTGTTTGGGAGGGTCCCATTTCTTTCGATTTCACGGAATAGTTTGAGGAATATTGGGATTAGCTCTTCTATAAATGTTTTATAAAATTGACTTGGAAAACCATCTGGCCCTGGGCTTTTGTTTGATGGTAAACTTTTTATTGCTGTTTCTATTTCTTTGATTTTTATTGGTTGATTTAAGTTTTCTATATCTTCTTGACTCAACTTAGGAAGGATGTATGTATCTAAAAATTTTTCAATTTCTTCTAGATTTTCCATTTTGTTGGAGTATAGTTTTTCAAAATAGTTTCTGATGATCCTCTGTATTTCCACATTGTCAGTGGTAATATCACCTTTTCATCTCTTATTTTTTAATTTGGGTTGATGCTCTCTTTCTTTTGGTTAGGTTTGCCAATGATTTACCGATCTTGTTTATTTTTTCAAGAAACCAGCGTTCGATTTTGTTGATTTGCTGTATTGTTTTTGTTTTTCTCTGTTTCATTAATTTCTGCTCTGATTTTCATAATTTCCTGTCTTCTACTGGCTTTGGGGTTAGACTGTTCTTGTTTTTGTTTTTCAAGGACTTTGAGCTGTGTCATTAGGTTATTCATTTATTTATTTTTTTGGTGATTTTCCATTCTTCTTATATAGGCACTCAGTACTATAAATTTTCCTCTTAGTACTGTCTTTAAGGTGTCCCAGAGGTTTTGATATGTTGTGTCTCTGTTTTTGTTGGTTTCTAGGAATTTTTTAATGTCTCCCCTTACTTCTTCTATGACCCATTCTTCATTCAGCAATGTAGAGTTCAGTCTCCATGTGTTTACATGGTTACTCTGGGTTTTCTTAGAGTTGATTTCTAGTTTCACTCCACTGTGGTCTGAAAAGGTGCAGGGAATTATGTTACTTTTTTGAGTTTACCAGTGCTTTCTTTGTGGCCCATAATGTTATCTGTTTTGGAGAAGGTGAATTCAGCTATAGTTGGGTGAAATATTCTGTACATGTCTAACAGTCTATATACGTCCATTTGGTTTATGGTATTCTTTAGGTCTGAGGCATCTCAACTGACATTTTGTTTAGTGATGTGTCAGTCTAGTGATGTGAGAGGGGTAATGAAGTCTCCCAGTATTAGTGTATTGGGATCTATGTGTGACTTTATATCATGCAGAATTTGTTTTATGAAAGTGGCTACACCTATGCTTGGGGCATAGATGTTGATAAGTGTTCTTTACTCTTGCTGGAGTGTTCCTTTTACTAGTAAAAGATGACCTGCTTTGTCTCTTTTGATAAGCTTAGGCTTGAAATCTAACTTATCTGATATCATTGCTACTGCTGCTTGTCTACAAGTTGCATTGGCCTTGATTACTTTAGTCAGCCCTTCATCCTTAGTTTGTGGGAATATTTGTGTTTCTTGCAGGCAGCATATAGATGGATTCTGGGTTTTAATCAATTTTGCCACCTTGTGCCTTTTTATTGGGAAGTTGAGACCATTTATATTCAGTATGATTATTGAGAGATGGTTTTGAATTTGTAACATTTCGAGTTTTGACTTCTGTTTGCGATAGTGTTTGTTCTCCTTTCCTTAGTTGTTTGCTTCCTGGAAATTATTGTTTCTCTGGTTCTGATATTTACTTGTTAGTTATTCTTTGTAGTTAATCTCTTTGAGTATTTTCTCTAGTGCTGGTTTGGAAGACATAAATGCTTTCAGTTTCTGTTTGTCATGGAAGGTTTTTATATCCCTGTCAATTTAGAGAGAGAGTTTTTCTGGGTAGAAGACTATTGGCTGCAAGTTATTTTCTTTCAAAGTTTGGGATATGTTACTCCAGTCCCTCCTGGCTTTCATGACTTGTTTTGGGAGATCTGGAGTGATTCAAATTGGTTTTCCTCTAAATGTCACTTGGATCTTATTTTTGTTGCCTTTAGAATTCTTTCCTTAGCCTCTACATTAGTCAGCTTGATTATTATGTGGCATGGTGAACCTCTTTTTTGGTCTTGTCTACAGGGGGTTCTATATGTTTCCTGCACCTGTGTGTCAACTTCTCTATGTTTGGAAAATTATCTGATATTACTTCTTTGAAAAGGTTGTTTATTGCATTAGTTTCAACTTCTAATCCTTCTTCTATGCCTATTATTCTTAGGTTAACTCTTGTAAAATTGACCCAGATCTCATTGATGTCCAATTCATACTGTCAATTTTTTTTTCTAGATTATGTGTAAAGGATTCATTTTTGGAATGGTCATCTTCTGGTAGTGATACTCTGTTTTCCATGTGGTCTAATCTACTGTAAATAGTTTGTATTGATGCCTTCACTTCTATTATTGCATCTTTCACATCCTTCACTTTCCTCAAGGCTTCTTCTCTATGATTCTTGCTCAGGGTATCAGATTCTTTGTTTATTTGTTCCTTTATTTCTTTCTAGCTCTCTCTGCATTTTTTCTGGAAGTTTTGTATCATTTCTATTATTAAAGATCTGAATTGTATTAGAGTTCCCACTTCTCCACATCCTCACCAGCAGTTGTTGTTCGTGTTTTTGATGATTTTCATTCTGATTGGGGTTAGGTGTAATCTCAAGGTGGTTTTGATTTGCATCTCTCTGATTGCTAATGATGTGGAACATTTCCTCATACATTTATTGGCCATTTGTATTTCTTCTTTTGTTAAGTGCCTATTTAGATGCTTTGCCAATTTTTTGATCAGGTTATTTGTTTTCTTGGCTGTGATTTTCTTGAGTTATTTGTATATCCCAGATATTAAACCTCTATCTGTAGAGTAACTGGCAAAAATCTTCTCCCACTCTGTAGGCTCTCTGTTGAGGTTCTTGATAGTTTCCTTTGCTGCATAGAAGCTCTTCAGTTTAATGAAATCCCATGTATTGATCTTCCTTTGAGTTGCTTGTGCTTTTGAGGTCTTGTTGAGAAAGTTTTTACCTGTGCCTATATGTTGAATTGTTGGTCCTATGCCCTCTTCAAGTAGCAGCAAGGTCTCCGACCTAACTTCCAGGTCTTTGATCCACCTTGAGTTGAGTCTTTTGCAGGGTGAGAAAGTGTGGTTTATTTCCATTTTCCTGCATATGGTTAACCAGTTTTGACAACACCATTTTTTAAAGAGGCTATCTTTTTTCCAGTGTATGTTTTTGGCTCCTTTGTCAAAAATCAGTTGACTATAAACCAGTGGGTCTGTTTCTGAGTCTTCTATTCTGCTCCATTGGTCTATGTGTCTTTAACACGTTGTTGCTGGGACTGCAGAATAGTGCAACCACTTTGGAAAACAGTATGGAGGATCCTCAGTCGAATGTGAATGAACCTACCATATGATCCAGGATTACCACTTCTGGGTATCTACCCAAAAAACAGAAACCAAACTATTAAACCAATGCATGTGTATCTATGTTTATAGCTGCACAATTCACAATAACCAAACTGGAATTAGCCAAGATGTCCATCGACAGAAGAATGGATTACAAAACTATGGGATATGTACACAATGGAATTTTACTCAGCCATAAAGAAGAAAAAAAGCATGTTATTTGAAGGGAAATATATGCAACTGGAAAAACATTATGTTAAGTGAGTTTAGCCAGTCACAAATAGTAAGGAAGCATATGTTCTCCCTAATATGTGGATGCTAGGGAGAGGATGGGGCATAAGAGAATCTTCAGATAAAAAAGGAGAGACCCACGATAAACAAAGAAGTTGATTTAATCAAAAGAGATGGAAGGGGACATCCTAATGTAAATCAAGGTTACTCACTAAATTGAACTTGAGAGGGAGGGAGGGCAAGGGAGTGGGGTGGGAATTTGAGGAAGGGGTCAAATGAGAAATGTGGGCACATATGTCGCTATCAATTTGTACCTAACAAAGATGTTTGCTTACAATGCACAAATAAAAAAAAATCTGAATCGTTCTTCTGGTAAGCTCTGCCATTCAGTGTCGTTGAGTTCTGTAATTGTGGGGTTATGTTGACTCATTGTTTCTTTAGTATTTATCCTTCCCATGTTTTCCCTGTTCTTAAATTTATATCTGCTGCTCTTGCATGCTTTCTCTGAATTTATAGGTTTCTATTTTTATTTTCTCTCTGTGGATGGTATCTTGTACTGAGTTGTAATTACTCTGGTGTTTCTACTGCCCACTCTATTGGTGCCTTTGGTGCGTTTCAGGTGTTGACTTCTAGGGTCTAGAAAAAGCTAACAAAGCAACCAATCCTCCAAGCAAACATAGGTAAATCAGAGCAATGTAAAGTGAAAACAGAGTAAAAACAAAACAAAAAAACAACAAGAAACAAAATAAAAATCTCTGCAAGTTCATAAGAACAGACCTGATTTGGCCTCTGTAGATCTTTTGGCTAGATCCCTGCTGCTGTGGGCAGCAGACAAAATGGTGGCTGACAAGATGGCCATTGCTACTGCCTCGCAAGTGCCAGCTCGCTAGTTCTACCTGGCCTGCTGTCTGGGTTCTGACCAACTGCCCCTGTTGCTTTATTCACTTTTCTGCTGCTTTACTTCTCTTTCTTTCCACCAAGAAGCTGCTCCTGCAGCAGTTTCGATTCAAGTTCTGCAGTGCAGTTGATCTCTGCTCCAGCTCTGCAGGGAGATGTGAGCTGGGATGGCCCCGTGTGGGCTTAAGCTGGTTGTAGCATGCATTCCAGTCACTGTTGAAGGTGCCTCGAAATGCTGCCTGGTTAAGATGTGGATTTCAGAAGTCACTCACTCCACCTCTGGTTACTGGGAATGCAGAAGGTCATTATAGTTGGGCTTCTTTGCTCTTCCTCTCCACAGTAGACTTCGTGAGAACATTGATTAACTTGTACTACTTACTTATCTATTTCAATGGATCTTATCCTATTCATTTTTTAGATTTCTAGAATTTCTAAAAATATCTGTGAATTAGAAAATTATTTATTTTGAAATGAGTGATGGATCTAATGCTTTGTACAATAATTTTGTGTGGAGGGACTGTGACTGATCATACTTTTTCAAGCTTAATATTCTTTATACATAGCTATAAATACTTGGAAATTACTTATACAAGTAAATGCAACTAAATCTTAAGTACTATTTTAATATACGATTTTCTGATCAACTGTTCAAATTTACTTATTCAACAGTTATTCAGAACTTGCTATGTACTAGATTCTAATGATCTAGTGGTGGTATAAAAGTAGTTTATTTGTTTAAATAACCATGTACCCTTTGAAAGAGAGAAGGTAAATAACAAATAAAAAATACAAAGATAATTTAGAATAATAGTATGTGTGTGAGATTAATCAAGCAATAAGAAAATCACTGCTGGAAACATGCCTCGATGCATTAAACAGAAGTAATTGCAGAGTAGGATATCCCTGATTTCAGTCACGAATGAGTGAAAGGAGCCACCATTGTGCAACACACAGGGATGAAGATTAAGGGTGTTAGAATTAGGGTATACCAAATAAAAACACACTAATGAATGCACTGTCTTGGTTGTTTTAGAAATAGTAATGAGGGTGATTTAAGGAAGCATGAGTGTGATGTATTAGCAGGAATTAAAATTGAAAGAGAAGACATTTGAAAGTTGTAATCCCAGCATTCGGAAGGCTGAGACCAGAGGATCCGGGTTCGTGGCCAGCCTCAGCTACTTAGTGAGGCACTCCACAACTTAGTAAGACTCAGTTTCAAAGTAAAGAATAAAAAATAGGGCTGGGGGTATAGCTTGGAGGTAGAATGCCCCTGAGTTCAATCCCCAGTACTGCAAAAAAAAAAAAAAAAAGAAAGTTGTTGAGCTTGACCATTTAGGTCTTGGTAAAGATATTTTGCTCAGTATAGAGGGAAGTAGAGAAAGGTTAAATGGAGAGAGGAAAGTGGCATAATTGTATCATTTGGAAGACTATTCTAGATGCAGAGGAGGAGTTTTGAGCAAGGGGGAACTCAGGGACTGATACTGGGGCCCTAAACAATCCAGGACATGCTAGTGAGTCTGGGTGCTGGGCCTCTGGAGGAGCACGCATAAGGGTTGCTAGTTTCTGACAGCAGGCACCATTTTTATGCCAGCTGCAATTTTTTTTTTCATAGTTCTAGAGGAGAATGGCAGTGGCAAGGAATGTTATGCTCCGTAGGATCTTGGGGACTGATACAGAGAAAACCATCAGAAATCTGAAAAAGAATACTGTTTTCTGCTTGGAATATCTAGGTAAGGATATAAAAGAAATCACATTTTTATAGAGTCTGTTCAACTGCAAGCTTACTACAAATACTAAAAACTTTATAAAATTAGTTTAGAAAAGTCACTAAAGACAGTAAAAATGATAACAGTCAATAAATCCGGTAGATTTTTTGTTAAAAGTTCAGTATCTATCTCTTCAAACATTTAGGATTATGTTATGGTGAAGCCATTCAAAATCTTTTATTTTAGCTTCTGGAGATATACAATAGGTAATTGTTATCTATTGTCACCTACTGTGCAATAACACACCATAATGTCTTACTTCAAACTGTAAATTAGTACCTATTAATCAAATTTTCCCCATTCCCCCTTATCACTTATTCATATCTTCAAAATATTAACATTTAACTTACTCTAAATATCTCTTTAACTTGAGAAAAATTTATTTCACTTTTACTTCTTTTGTGAATTAGTCACACCTATGTTGTTTGTCTGTCCATATTATTTTTATTTGTGTTAATGATTTCAAAGAATTCACATTAATATATTATTTGATTTATCAAGGAGATTCTCATAGTTTTCTTGAAAATATTATATTTTCCAGAAGTTTTTCAGTTTGTTTGCTGTTTGATAATAAAGAATTTATTTTACTTATTTATTTTTATTTTGAATACTAAGGATTGAACTAGGGACATTCTACATCTGAGATACACTCCCAGCCCTTTTTTATTTATTTATTTTTTTTTTGAAACAGGGTCTTTTTCAGTTCCTGACGGTCTTTCTAAACTGCTGAGGTTGGCCTCAATCCTGTGGTACAATCTTACGAAAAATCAGTTTCTTTTATATATGCTGGATTTGCTTTCATATTTATATTTCAATAGTATACTGTTGCATGCACTATCTCTCCAACTTTAGAAGTTCATGATTCTGAGGCTCAGCAATTTGAATTGGTTTAACCGGGTGGCCCTTCTGTTTCTCCCACCTGTCATCACTCATGGGATTGCTGTCAGGTAGTGATTTGGCTGATGGTTAAGATGGGGTTTCCCAGATTTGACAGCTATTGTCTGATCCATATAATCTCCCTATCCAGTATTCTAGACTTCTTTAGCTGATAGTTTCAGAGCAGCAAAAGAGAAAAGAAGCCCCAATGAATGAACTCTTTTGATGTTTCTTCATACATCATGTCTGATAGTGTCACATAGGGAAAAAAAATCATATGCCAGATCTACATCATGTTTGGTGATCATTCACATGCAGTTTATCCTAACTGACTGCGCTAGAGAATCAAGCAATTAATATTAGATACGTAAATTAGTGATTTTTCTCCTTTAAATTATGTACATACAATTTTACTTATAGAAAGTCATTCCACTGAAACATTAACCCAGAATTATTGGTAATTTTTTCCACACTGTTTTATATTTGATTGTTTCTATTCTTCATTTCTTCAAAGATTCTTTATGTAATATTAGGAGAAGATAAAACCAAGAATATCACCTGAGTTCCATCTTAATCTGGATATTTAATACATACTAAAACATATACACCCATTTTTAGAATGAAAAGTTATCTTAGACACAATTTCATTCAAAATGGATTGATTGTTTTTTCTGAAGGTTGACCGGGACCCCTGGTGCAATATCATAGACCTGTACCCCGCCCCAGTTCTTGGGAGGCAGAGACAGAGAGATCACAGGTTATAGGACATTGTACGATAACTTTGTGAGACCCTGATTCATAATTTTAAAAAATATAAAATATATATGTATATTTTATATTTATATATATATATTTGACTAGGAGTGTTCCTTGGTAATAGAATGTCCCTTGGTTCAATCCCCCGTAATACATGCACACACACACACACACATACACACACACATTGATCAGTAAAATTGATAAATTATTATGAGATATCCAATGGCAAGAGGAGATTCTTTTCTGACTTAGGTTTTTTTCTTATATTTTCATTTGACACATATATTTTAATTATAAAAACATTACATACCATGAGAAATAATTCCATTTTACACTATATCAAATACATAGAGTATAAAATTTTACTGTAACTCTCAAATATATTTTAATAAAAAAAAGTGTACCTATGCTTAAGAAGTGATTAGTCAGCATTTGGGGGAGGACTAATATGACATTAAGTAATGAAACAAAGTTTCATTACAGAGTAAGTGACTTGTGACAGTAACTCAATTTCCCAAACACAAAATGGATCTATTGTGTAGTGAAAGAGTTGAGATAGTCTCTTAAATTAGTAACTTGCTCCTAGAGAATGACTTATTTAGTCTATTAATTTCAACTAGATTAAAAATGACCAAATGGAATTGACTTGCCTTATTTGAAATATATCCTAATCTGAGAAGCATGGAATAGACTTGCACATAATTTATAGATATCAAATTACTTCCATGTAGACAATAGCCACTGAGCACCTACTGTGTGAACCACATGAGATAGTTACATTGGAATACAATGAATAAAACTATGTAAAACACACTGTCACCATTCTGGATGATTTATACAAGTTGGGCTTATTTAGTAGTGTCTGGTAGCCTGTGTACTAGGAAAGCATAAAAAAAATATTAACCCCAAATGTAAGAAAAAAGGAAAAAAGAGAGAAATGCCAAAAGCAGTGAACTAAATATTTTATGGAACACAAATACTCATAATACATTTATGCCCTCATAATAAGTAAAGTATATAACCATAATGGATAATTACTATATGTCTTATCATATATATAGTTATCTTCAAAAAGTTAATATTAAAATAAAAGAGCAAATGCTAAAGAGGTTTAAATTCTCATTAAGTTGTTTATATTCACATTATTGAAAGCATTGTATCTTTGAAACATGTGTACCTTTCAGTAATCCATACTTTAAAACATATGTGACTAAGGCGGCTTTTTATTTTTTGTTATCAAATACTCTATCTCATGGAATGTGGTCTCATGTTTTAAAAACATTTTAAGTATTAGATCAACATTAGGTTTGTACTCAACTGGGGTTGTAACTATTTTCCAGTTAAGGGAATAATGTCTATATTTTTCTATGGATTAAAATTTGTATAGTCATACATATTAAATTGAGTACATATATAATATATACATAAACTTATTAAATTGAGTATATGTGTATATACACATTTAAATTTTCAATACTATTACAAATAATGTAGCAAATATATATTGATTGCTTATAATGTGCAGCATGCATATGGCAAATTAATCAGGCTTAACTGCTTTTCAAATGGATGTAAAAATATGGAATCCTAATTTTTCCTATTTTTTTTCTTGAAAGTCTAGTTGGTTTGGGGACAGACAGTACTGTGAATAAGAAGCTTGGGACTGACAGAAAGAAACACTATTTGAATTTCTTTAATAAAAAGCCTAGATCAGAAATTATCTTTGGAGCTTAATTTGTAAAATATATTCATTCACTTGTCCTTTAAAATATTCTGTTTGTTCAGTGGAATTATCTTTTCAGTATTTGACACACCATTTTAGAGTATCTGTTTTGAAGAGATCATTTTGAACAATTCTAATGGCAGTTTTATTTCAATTATATCTTTGTATTGAATCTGATTTATTATACAAGTCCATTTGTAAAGTAATAGTTATGTAGACAAAAAAGCCATATAAACTTAAAATTATTTGTCAACTTTTAATTAGACTATCTTATCTAATGTATATTCAGATCTAAATATAATATAATTAAAAGTCCCTCCCTTCATTGGAATCTTAAAAGATAATAATTTATTACAGATTCTTAAATTACAGGGATAAAATATGTATACCCCACATAAACATTTTTATTCTATTTCTTTAATTACAACTTAACTGAGGTTATTGATTTTTTTTTTTTTTTTCGGTACTGGGGATTGAACTCAGGGGCATTCTACCTCCGAGCTATATCCCCAGCCCTATTTTTTTTTTATTCTTTATTTTGAAACTGAGTCTCACTAAGTTGTGTAGTGCCTCACTAGGTAGCTGAGGTTGGCTGCGAACCCGGATCCTCTGGTCTCAGCCTCCCGAATGCTAGGATTACAAGTGTGCACCACCACGCCCGAATTATTGATTTTTGAGTGTTATACTGTACTATCAGTTATGAGAAGTAGTGTCTGAATTAAGAAACATACACACGCACACACACACCTATAATGTCTTTAAGGAACACAAACAAAGGGAAAACTTAAAAAAAAAAAAAAAAAAAAAAAAACAAAGGATGCTATGGTCAGCTTCTTTTAAGTATATGAGTTTTTATTATCTCAAAGAGTTTCCCTTGAGAACTAGAAAAGTAAAACAAAAAGTTCCATGGAAGGAAGATGAAAGAAAAATGTTTAACTGTTGAACATCAAGTATTCATACATTTAAGCAATGTGTCACTAGAATTTCTAATAATACATCTCTTTTATGTGGCATTTCTAGAAATTCCTGTTTTCTAAAGTATATGTGTGTATTTGTGTGTGTATGTGTATATGAAGTAATATCACAAAAAGAAATATTTAGGTTTATTACAAAATATCAATAAAAAGAAAAAAGATAAAATAACACTACTAATAAAATCCTAAATAAAACCACTGATATCACTAAAATTAGAAAGAGTATAAGAAGCTAATGTAATTTTTGCATACATTTTTCTAACCTAGAAAAAATAAGTGACTTTTCAGTTAAAATATAAATCACTAAAATTAACCATCCCCAAATCAGAAATTTTAGTAGCCAAATGTTATCCCAAAAGAGATTAGAAGTTACTTAAAAGATAATGAGTGGAACAAAGATATCACAATATATTGCTTTAAAAATAAGAGAAAGTTAATTAATGAAGATTTTATATTCCAGAGTGGTAAAAAGATGGTCAACTTATATAATAACACATAAAATATCTCTAAAAACTAATATTATAAAAATATAGGGAGAAATTTCAAAGACTTTTTGAAAACTCCATTAAAATTAATAAAGTAGTTTTATATTTGATTCTTTTCAATAAAAATTACCTGTTAAGCCAGGCATGGTGGCACATGTTTGTAATCCCAGCATTTGGGAGGCTGAGACCGAAGGATCCAGGTTCACGGCCATCCTCAGCTACTTAGTGAGGAACTTCGCAACTTATTGAGACCCTGTTTCAAAACAAAGAATAAAAAAAAATAGGTCTGGGGGTATAGCTCAGAGGTAGAATGCCCCGGAGTTCAATCCCCAGTACTGCAAAAAAAAAGAAAAAAAAAAAAAAACCTGTTGACCAGAGAATATACTTGATTACTATTTTGTTACAAAGTACTTTAGAGAATGATCTCATAATCTTAAAGGCTTTGAAATTTCTGACTTTATGGACTTTCTTAGAAAAACAAAACTTGCTTCAAAAGTCTAAATTTTAAAATGGCTACTTTGGGTCAATTTATTAAAAATTTAATGAATTTGAAAGATGAAACATCTAGTATTGATATTTTCCTTAGCATTTCACACCTATACTATTGTATATTTTGAAAAGATTCTAGAAAATATTCTTCAATTATTATCATTAAGAATGAAAGCATATCTCCAAAAGATTATAATCTCATCAGTACCATGTGACAGAATGATTTTCCTTTGGCTTTGTCAGAGATACAGTAATTAAAACTTGAGCTAAGACTTGACACATTAAGAGTAAATCCTAGGCTACTGAGTCACTTTCAGGTAGAAAGTGCAAAGGCCTTCCATAAAATACTGTTGAAGAAATTGCAAAGAGGACAGAGGCTAAGAATAGAATGATTGAGGGAAGGGTGGTAAATGACAAATTTGGAGACATAATAGAAAACACAATCTTTCATTTCTAAAGAATTTCTCAGGCTCCTGTATTGAAAAAAAGCTACAGAGAAATAAAAATAAAAATCATGATTTCATTAGCAGCAGGAATGAGCTAACTGGAAAATCTTGATACCCAGACTTGTACATGATATGCAGATTAGGTTCTGTTCAATAGCATGTAGCATATTGGTGGGTGTGGTTTTGAAGAAATGTCCTTAAAAAAATCAGGTTTATTCATTTATATAATGGCTCTTTTAGCTCATCTTCCACATTTTTCTACTTTCTTTTGATATGATGACTAAAACAAGAATGGCTGTATTTTCAGTTCCTCTTGGAGGCTTGGACATTGAAGGTCACCCACAAGGGATGGTGCAGCAGAAAGTCCAAAGGAAATTGGACCCTTGCCAGTATCACAAAGACACCATGGTAGCCCTATATTATTTGCCTGAAGACTTCATTCTACATGATAAAACATTATGCTTCTCTCTTAATTAAATAACTGTCTTTGGCTTTCTCTTGCTAGCAGATGAAAAAAAAAAAGAAAAATAAGAAAAATGAAACAACTTTTACACTAAATTTAATGTGTTAAATGAATGCCTCCATCATCACTGTTTCTTTCCATCTTCTAAATAGTAATATGTTAGAAAATTTGCTCCTTTCTTAATTTTTTTCTCTATTGATCATTTCTAAAGGAAACCAGTATCTAGGCTCTGTGGTTCTGTTAATTATGTAACTAAATATAGCCAAAATGCTAAACAAAGTTAAATCAAATAATTAAATGAATGTTAACTCTTATAAACAGAATTATTGACTCTCCTTTACAAGAGAATTTACTTTTTCCCTTTCAGTTTTATTTATAGTTTGAATTTAACATATCTCCCCAAAGCTCATGTGTTGTAAGTATGTTCTCAATGCATCAAGGTTCAGAGGTGAGGCATGGCTGGCAGAGGCAGTCTCCGGGGATGTGGTTTTGAAATCATATATATGGGCACGCTCCTCTTCGCTTTCTGCTTCCTGCTGCCACAATGTGAGAGCTGAGTTCCTAGGTCATGTCTCTGCTATCTCTGCCCCATAGCTGAGGATCAACTTTTATAAAACTACAGAAGTTATCTTTAATTTCAATCTTTTCATTATATCTTGTTAGTAGCCTTGTCCTATTGTATGAGTCTCCAAAAGAGATCTCATTCTATTTTTCATGATTTTAACTTTTTGAATTTTGTTATTTTTTTCATCTAGTAACTTGTCTCTTTTCCAAAATAGCATACTTTAGGAAATCATGTTCCATGACTGTCTTGTTAGCTTTTATATCACCAGTGCCTTGAATGCTCAAGTTATGTGCAGAAAAATAATTACATATATACATATTTAGGGAGGAGGGAACAGAAAAGAAAATCAGAATTTGAGTGAATTTTACAACTGGTTATGACTCTGTTATAAATCTGGGATGGCTTAGTAATAACTGAATCAGGCCAAATTTTCTCTGAAATTGATTCTAAATACCAAAGTAAGAAGAAGTTCAGAATGGAAAACTAAATTAAGGTAAAGAATATAAAATTACATTTAACTGATGCTTTCTATGAGATTCTAAGTAAGTTGGTCAAGTATTTCAGGAATATATATTTGTGTCTTAAAATCTTAAACATTTCCAACTTAGGCTAAAACACAATCATGCTAGAATAAGATGTCAGAACTATTTTTAAACTACTGGACAGTGATTCAAAAGACAGCCAAGGTTTCCCAGTATTTGTTATTAACTGGATCAAAGGTGAAAATATTCAAAAATATGTTATGGATTATTTCTCCCTAGGGTTGCTTGTTTTTATTTGAAGGTCCAGAGTTCTTTGATGGTATCAGCAAATTCCTCTGTCTTTCCCAGGGACCCAAAATGATAAGTTAAGATCTCCTATATCCTAAGTATATCAAGTATAAACAAAACTAAAAATTTGAATGTAGAACTCATTAGTCAGCTTAAGCTGAAAATAGACTGTTAATAAAACATTATAATTTTTCTTTTATTATTGATACATAACAATAATGGTAATTATTATTCTTCATTATGTCTTATATCATCTCAATTACAATATTTGATGGAAACACAAAAAAGAACAGGGTGAATAAAAATATCTAACCATTATAATTAAAGCATTTCATGTGAGCAAATGTGTAAGTGAATACTTTAGAACTGTTATGGAGAAAATGGTAATTGTATCTTCATAGATAAAATTTTACTTTCAAATTGGGTACCACTAACAACAATAATATTTATTTTTAGTTTGACTTTATCACATTATTTATATAACTCAATGAATGAAAGCATGAATTTATATACTTAATTATGCTTTACGATATCAATTATAGCTTATTTTAATTTATATCATAGAATAATGAAAATATCAGTTAAAAATATCTTACAAATGCATTTGCAAAAATGCTTTTCATTTTGAAGTAGTTTCTCATTAACTTATTGACAAAATTTAAAGCTTTAGTGCAAATAATTCTATTACTAATTTGATATACAGGGATAATTTAATATTTAGGTCCTTGTGCATATAGGATTTTTTTAGTTCTACTTCTCACTGAATGTAGAAATATTTTTCAATGCATCCAACTGATGTTCATCAAGTTTATGATTGAAAGTACGTAGTAACTAGGTGCACACCTGTAATCGCAGACTTGGAAGATTGAGACAAGAAAATAGCAAATTTGAGAGCAGCGACAAAAACTTAGACCATGTTTTAAAATAAAAAATAAAAATAAAAAGGTACACTGTCTTCGGGTTCAATCCCTAGTATCAAAGAAAAAAGATGTGAGCGAGCGAGCGAGCGAGAGAGAGAGAGAGAGAAGAGAAAGCAAATACCAAATTGGATTTTCTTATCTGAGGAACTATTTTTCCACATTTGGGCTAGGAGATCACTGTACTGGGCAAGACCACCTGTGACCTTTAACTATTTTTCCCAGTTAGAAATTCCAACGTTTAAGCCGGGCGTGGTGGCGCATGCTTGTAATCACAGCATTTGGAAGGCTGAGACTGGAGGATCCGGGTTCGCTACCTAGTGAGGCACCCCACAACTTAGTGAGACCCTGTTTCAAAAAAAAAATAAAAGAATAAAAAATAGGGCTGGGGGTGGAGCTCGGAGATAGAAACCCCCTGAGTTCAATCCCCAGTACCGCAAAAAAAAAAAAAAAAAAAAAAAAAAAGAAGTTCCAACGTTTTAAAAAATGATAATTTTCTATGGAATCTGAGAGTAAGAAAGTATAATATCCTAGTGCTCTTATGATCTAGGCTTGGAATGGGCACAGTATCACTTTGCATTGTAGAATCAAGGTAAGATACAGGACAAGCTATGTACATGTGTGGAGTGTCTTATATGTAACAGCAGAAAATGAATTGATGATGATCATCTTTTTATTCTATTAAGCTTCATTCTATTTTACAATTTTCTGGATAAGTCAAGCATAAATCAATAATTTGAGGAATAAAAAAATTTTTGAATAATCCAAGACTATATGGGGGCAAACAGAGTAGAATACCACCTAGGTGATTTTACTAAAATCCAGTATATTTACTAAAACTCCAAGTATATCGCCTATAATCCCAGTACGTAGAATTCTGAGACAAGAGAATTGCAAGCTAAAGGTAAATGTTGGAAATTTAGTGAGACTCTGCTTCGAAATTAAGAAATAAAAATAGAAAGACATAGGGGTGTATATCAGTGGTAGAGTGCCTCTGCATTAAAAAATCAGTACCATAGATGATCTAAAAAAATAAATGTGTTACTTACAAGATGCACATCTTAAACATAAAACTGGATAAGTAAAAATAAATGATAGAGAAGTATACTTTATGAAATGACTATTTAGAAATGTTGAAAAATTATACTTTAGGACCCAAAGAATTCTAGAGAAAAAGAGTAAGATTGTTTGATGACAAAATAATCAATCAACCATGAAAATGTCATGTGTTAGCATTATACTCATAAGAAAGAATCAGAAAAAAATTGTTCTAGTTTATCTGGGCTGCTGTAAAAAAATATCATGGCCTGAGTAACTTATGAAAACATATATTTATTTTTCACACCTCTGAGAATTTGACTGGGAAGTACAAATTGGAATAAAATAGACTCTATGTTTGGTGAGGGCTGAATTTCTAGTTTGTGTTCTTGGTGTAGCTGAGAATTTCCATGGCACTCACAGAGAAACCATGGTACTTTTCATAAACAATTTAATATCAGTATCATCCAGGGCCTCTCTGAACTCAGTGGATTAAAACAAAAACAAAATCACTCCATATTAGTGCTCAAATTTAAAGAAAACTATTGTTGTCCAAACTAAAAAAATCATGGTACATTCTCATTTTCATATCGGATTGATATAAATGACTACTGCTTCTCTAGCAGTGTCACTTTTAGCATATCATTGTTCTTCCATCTTTAAAATAAGAAATATTATCTCCACTTTCTAATAGAATCCAAAGTAGTCTCACTTCTTTAACACATTTGAAAAATTCCCTAATACAAGACAATCATTGTAACATATATTCAAAGGTCTTCTTAATGAGAAGCCACTTGACTCTTATGTTGTGCACTTACTGTTATTGCAACAAGCCAATAAAACCAAGTTTACTCAAAAATAAGTACTTATGATTTTTGAGAACCTTGGTAAGTCATAAATATGAATATGTGTGAAATAAGCTTAGAGAATTCGGGTAAGAAATATGTCAGCAATTATCAGCCCCTAAAGGATTTTAAGTAGACTGATATTAAAATTGTTTTTAATTTTTATAATTTTACGAAACTATGAAAACCCAGACACATTGCATTTCTCTTATTAATAATCTGAACTACATTATGATATGAGACTATAATGAACTAATAAAAGTATTAAAAACAAAAAAGAATGTTCAAGTATAGAGTAAAATTCATTCATTGCATATCTTATCTGATACTCACTTTAATTTCTGCTTATGAAATTCCCTCTAAGGTTGCCCAGAATGATATATGGCTAGGTTATTTGGAATAATGAACCATTTTATTTCAATCTACTTGTTGGATATATCTGTATATTATTTATCTCAAACTAGCTCCATCAGTGAAAATTGCTTAGTATACAAAATGAGGTAATTTTAACTAAAATCTAATAGGTATTTTTGTGGTAATTTTTTCCCACTCTTCTGCATATGAGTTCTGTTTTTGATCTTCAATCATGCCAATTATGTTCCTACCAATGGCTTTGAAATCTCTGTACCTCTTCTCAAAATATTCATATTCTAATGTCTAACTCCTTCATTCCTTTCAAGTTTCGGCTCAATTGTGCCCTTTTCTGAGATGTGATTTTCTGTACACCTGACATACAATTTCTGGCCACCATCTCTGGTTACTTTCTGGTTCTATACTGTGCATTGCCTTCTTTATAGCATATGCCAATACAATATCATATTCAATTCTGACACATTTTAAATAATTAATAAATATTGCATAATAAAAATTTAATTAAAAATAAGAAGTAGGAAGTGTTTGTCACAGACATAAACCAGTATAATTGTGTTTCTGTTTTCTTCAGTAGTTTTGAATACATTACAACATTTTCTAAGTTTTGAGTTGTGGAACAATGTCAAAATGAAACTTATGAGAAATTTATTTCTTTTAAATGTCATGCATTCTTCCACACCAGGTGTGTTATATGACTTTTAATTCATAAATAATCTGAAAAGTACTTTAAAAAGAAATTTAATAAAACACTTTCCTTTATCAAGCTTAAAAGATTTATTAATAATCCGAAAGTGAAATAGCTATTGGCATGTAGATTCATTTCAGCCTTCTAAATGATCTTGAACATTTCTTATAGTATCTATTTTAATTCTTTTTACAAGTTTATAAACAAAATAGCAACTTGGCATCTTATACTACAAATTGAAAGAGATGTGCAGTGTTCACATTCCTGATGAAACTCAAATATGATAGATGAAATGTCAGAGCATTCTAATAAATGCAAAGGCTAATAGCCTATTAATCCTACTTGATATGTGATATAACAAATTAAGAAAGATTATTTCTGCACTACATCTACTTTTGAGCTTCCCTCAATGCTCTTACAAGTTAAAAACTTAATAAGTAATTAAGTGGAGTGAATGGTTTCTTAAGAAATAGAAGGTGGAGAAATTTTCTATATAAATCAATCTGCTATTCCATATTAAATTTTAGAGGATAAACTAGATGTAAAATATATTATAGATAAATGTTTCTCTTATGTATTATATATTATATGTTATATGTTATATATTGCTATATAATTATACTCTAAGATATATATATATCATACACATATACATATATATGCATATATACCATTATATATGTACATATATGTATATATATCATAGGGGCTTGTTTTAAGTACCTATTTGAGAAATCAAATATTAAATGGAAGAATAATTTTTTAAAACCTCAACTACTATCACATTTGTCGCTATTTATACTAGCGACACATATACACATATACTAGAATATACATATTTTCCTCAATTTTCTCCATAGTGGAATATTTACTCCACTCTATTCAATATAATTATAATTTAAAATGTACTTCTATTTTGTATCATGTTCTTAAATGCTCAATAACATACAATATTTTTTGTAACATGTCATATCTTAAATCTTAGAGAATGTGCATTTGGACATGTGCATTCTCATGAGCATGTAGTATATAATGTACTACATTTAATATACTACTTAAAACTAAAGATTTGGGAATATTTTCTTATCCAACTTTAATTTTTGAAAAGCAATTTATGTGAATCTGAGAAATCATTTTTACTAGATATTAAAGGAATACTCAAAGAATGATGAAAAATATTTTAATCTAAAATACTTTAGATTTGTTTCCATTGAATGCATTGAAAATTATGTTAAGCCGGTCATGGTTGCACACACTTGTAATCCTAGTACTTGGGAAACTGAGACTAGAGGATATGGGTTCATGGCCAGCCTCAGCTACTTAGTGAGGCTCTCCGCAACTTAGTGAGACCCTGTTTCAAAACTAAAGAATTAACAATAGGAGTGGGAATGTGTCTCTGAGGTAGAATACCTCTGGGTTCAATTCCCAGTACTGAAAAAAAAAAGAAAGAAAGAAAACTTATGTTAATTATTCTGTCATAAAAACTAAGGCAAATCCAGTAACATTTAAATTCAACATATAATATTCCAAATAAACATTTTTGATGTTTGAATGTGTTTTGAGTGACTTCCTTCTTTCTAATACAAAACAAATTACATCCGGATTTCTATTCTAGAATTTTAGAAGTTAAAGTTATATTTATTTAATTTATCATTCATTTAAAACTGCTGAATACTTTAGATTTTACCATCATAGCAGTTGTATTATCGTGTGATGCAAAAATCTTGTTTTATTTTACTGTTTTGATGAGCCTTTGACTTTTTATGATATTTCATAATACACTGAAATTTTCATTATATTTAAGGGTTTGAAATTCTAATACATTTTCTTCCAGTCAATCTGGAATCCTGTTGGCAAATAAATTTCATTATTATAGAGGCAATGGATGATTTCTGAGATTTATAAACTTAAAATCTGTACATGATTGCAGTTAGTCATCCTTAAGATGACTTAAGAAAAGAAATTTTAAAGTCTTGGGTTACCAAAACTTTAATCAAGGTGACCCAATTTTAATCACAAAGCTAAATTATAATGTGATTATAATGTCATGTAGGAAATTTAATTTATCTCATTAAACCCTGATTCAAAAATTAATATGAGAGCAAAAGCAATTGTATGGTTGGATCATACAAAATAAGACTAAAAAGACAGAAGTGAACAATTTATTCTGCAACGTACATGATACAAAGACACTATGTTTACAAAACATTCATGACTGCCGGTGAATATTTCTTTAAAGTAGTCATTTCTTTTTGCTGTAAAGTGATGCTAAGCATTCTTTTAATTATTCTTTTGTTTTTTCACAGAAAAGATGTTAGCCAATTTTGATAATATAACCACTGCAATGTGTGAAAATGAACAAGTGAAATATCAATTATAGTTACATATTTTAGTCTCACATTTTTCTCTATGCTTTCTCCTAAAGTGTATAATCAACTTATGTAAAGACATGCTAATATCCAGAAAATAAAATATTATACATGTACACAGGCAATATCATACTTGGGATTAGTTCTGTGGTCCTTCCTTAACAGATATCAATCTTATTAGTGTTCCTTTTCAAACTTAAGGAGGTGGCCTCGATCCAGAGCTGGTCCACCAAAGTTAATCTCAGTATTGTAAGAAACTTCAACAGGAGGGATGTGTGCAAAAGAAGGGAGAAATGGACTTATAGGTAAGTGCCTATATTATATACTAATAAGTTGTTTGAAAATAGTGAACACTTGGAATGACCTTGGTGGTTAGAAGAAAATAAATTAATGGATTTCAGTGTGGTCCAAACTGTCACTCCTCAATGCAAATCAAACCCCCACTCTAAAGAATGACTCCCATGCCCACAATATAGTTTCTGTGAATTGCTTATGTTGATGGTGTGCAGCATGCCATTTACATTCCCTGATAAATAATAAAACATCTCTAGTGGCATAGCAGTCCCATTATGCTTTCTATTATAGTCTGTAACCATGTTGAAATTGAATTTCAAATTTAAAACTTACCCTGACCTATTGCAACTATACAACTGAACTTGAATTATTTAAACTTTTTTTTCCACAGTATTTCAAAGACCCACACCACATTTTTATTGTTACTAATTAGATAATACATCTTAGTGAAGAAATCAATTAAAATGTATAAAATTATAATATTCGGTTGTGATAAGGACCTGCTGCATTAATCAATTCTTTTCTGTAGGATATTTAATATTCTCTCAAAGTATCAGTAAAATTGGCTTAAACATTATATTGAAGACTACACTGAATTCTATTCTTTGATGCATAAAAAAGTCATTTTTCTTTCTCATTTCAAGTAATATTTCATCCTTTATCCAATTAGACCAAAAAATTTATGTGATCCAAATAAACTAGCTGCATATATGAGCAGTAATATTTCAAGGGGAATATGCCCACAGTGATTTATCAGGGAACCTTGTTAACTCATAAGTGTGATTCATAGGTTTCTGTGCTTAAATGAAAAACTCGGTATGTAAAAAGAAAGGTTGGATCCTCGATTTGTATCGATTGAAGAAACTATCAAAAAAATTAATTCTCCAACATTTTTACTATGAAGTCTTTGTGAAATGTGTCACTACTCCCTGATCACTTGCATTTAATGTCCTCAGTACTTAAAATTTGGTATAATAATTATTATTATTTTCATAACTACATTATTGTTATTGTCAGTATTATGATTTAAGAAACACATTTATCCCAGTGACATTGATTAAATCTGTACATGTTTAAATAAATATATATATTAAATAAATATATATTTATATACTAAATATATATTTATATATTAAATATATATATATATTTTTTGTCACAGTACCAGAATAGAAGAGGTGCTCTCATTATCTCCATTAAATCCTTAAACCAACAAGGGTTGATGGTGTCATAGTAAGAGATAGAAACACAGCAGCAACCACACCTTCCTCTCAACTTTCTTTTCTCTGACTCTAAGTCAACATGCACTGTTTAATTGCTCATTTAGACACACACAGACAACTTTCAAGTCCAAACTCAGATTGTAAATGTGATAAATTATAGGGCCACAGTTTATATTTTCATTAATTTTCCCACATTTGTACAGATAATGCTCATATTAGATTTATTAGTCATTTTGAGTAATATCTGTTGAATTTTATACCCCTTCCCAAATACTTGGAAGTCTTAACCCTAGTAATTGTGAATGTGACCTTATTTATAAATCAAGTTTTCTTGCACATGAGTAAGCTCTGATGATTTAATCAGGGTAAATCCTACTTCAATATGATGGTATCCTAATCAAAAGGACATTGGAACACAGAAACATGTACAAAAGGAAAATACAAAGCGAATATGAAGGGAGAAAATAAAGGAGACTATTCTAGTAATATCTTTTTTTTGGTCTCATTTTATGTTTTGTTTTTGTAGTACTGGAGATTGAACCCAGGGGTACTCAACCACTGAGCTACACTCTTGCTCGTTTTATTTTAAAACAGGGTCTTGCTAAATTTGTTTGTGCTGGCCTGGAATTTGAGATCTCCATGTCTCAGTCTCCCAGGTACTGGGATTACAGGACTGAACCACTGTGCCCATCCTTTGTCAACATCTTGATCTAGCACTTCTGACCTCCAGAAGGTTAAAAAAGAAATTATTGTCTTTTAATCCATCAAATATGTAGTAAATTGTGACAACCCAAACTAATATGAATGCACTATGTTCTTTAGCTTGAAATAAGAAGTGTGCTATATATAAATATGTTGCATAAAAATCTGAATATAATTTATTTATATATTTTGTTCAGTATGGCAAAGCCCTTTTTTGAAGGAGTCTAAAAATTTAAAACATGGTATTTAAAAGCAAAAACACATACTTATGAAGTCTGGAGGCTACTTAATATAAGATGAAGTTTCATATTAAGATTTTCTATTTCATTGAATTTGGGAATTAAATATTATTATGCATTTAATGTAAATGTTTTAATTTGTTAACCTGTAGTTAAGCATTAGTTGTGTGGAATTCTCTAACTATATTTTTTTCACAGATTTGATTCCAAGTATCCGACTTTTAAGATATTAAAACAATGACCAGATATACAGACATAGTAGCATATTTCAAAAGTCACTAAATGTAATTTACTCTTATGATTCTTGAAAAATAATTTATAAACTAGAAGAGCTGTTGTTCTATAAGAAATGAAATTTTTATTTTGACATAGGCCAAATTTTGCTGTAGGCCTGAAATAGCACTTATTTCCTACCTAACTGGCTGCCTTTCATCAGTGAGCTTTAAAGAAGAATTTTTTAAGAGAAAATTCTTGTTGCTTGTTACTTTCTATGAGATCTTACTACCAGTTTTTTTTTTTTTGATCAATACTTTAATCAGAGTTTAAACTTTGGAAAGGATTTATTGAAAGTGAATAATTAAATATGTAACTTAGCCATCTTTGTATTGTGAACATAATTTTTTTTAATTTATAAGAATAATAATATAAATTGCATTTAATTCTAGTATATTCATTATAATTTACCATACCTTTTCTGACATAGACCAAATTACTTTATGGAGACTCACTTGTTATTCATTGTAAATGCCTTTTTTCTATGTGAGATGCTGAACTCATATCCAATTTGTTTTAATTTCATAGAAAATATTTATCATGATTCATAATAATTAGTCACTCAGAAAGAAGCATATAAATATATTTTCAAACTTAATCAAGTGAAACAATAATAGTTCCTTCATTTCTGTTGCAAATCTCCATTTTAACTTTGTGTGTATGTGTGTGTGTGTGTGTGTGTGTGTGTGTGTGTGTGTGTATGTGTAGTACTGGGACTTGAACCCAGGGCTTCACACATGCTAAGCCAGCACTTTACCACTGAGCTACACCCCCAGTCCATGATGTAATATTTGTAAAATTTTTTATCAGTGCATTGTAATTATACATGTTAATGAGATCCAAAATGATATATTTTTATAGGCACACATTGTTTTGTTTTTTTCCCTAAGAAATGCTGGAAAACAGTTTTATATGTATTCCAAGTCAATTTTTCATTTTAATGAACATTTAGCAAGTCACATGAATAGCCCCCAAACTTTATGCAATATATATATATATATATATATATATATATATATATATATATATATACATAAAATTAAACTTACTTTTGACAACAAAAATAGGTTGTATAGAACTTAGAGTATGAATGTTTTTGATTGCTTAGGAGAATTTCAGTAGCATATGCAAAATATGTCAGACTTTCCTTTTATCTGATGCTTTGGGTTTGCTATATTTATATTTTATGCAAATTAAAAGTAATTTATAAGTAATTATATTTTGAGAATTTATCTTCATGATCATGACCATAAATTTCCTAAATGTACCTAGTATAGTTCCTTTATTAGTGACAAAAAGAACACACTTTGCTGGGTGTGGTGGTGCTTGCTTGTAATTCTTGTACTTGGGAGGCTGAAACAGGAGGTGGATCACAGGTTTGCAGCCAGACTCAGCTACTTCGTGAGGTCCTCCAGAACTTAGTGAGACCTGCTTTCAAAATAAAAAATAAGCCAGGCATGTAACTCCAGTGCTTGTGAGACTGATACAGGAAGATCGTGGGTTCTCAGCGAGCCTCAGCTACTTAATGAGGCCCACCACAACTTAGTGAGATCCTGTTTCAAAAATAAAGAATAAAGCCGGGCATGGTGGCACATGCTTCTAATCCCAGTACTTGGGAGCCTGAGACAGGTGTATCTAAGTTTAGAGCCAGCCTCACCTACTTAATGAGGCCCTCTGCAACTTACTGAGACACTGTTTCAAAATAAAAGAATAAAAAATAGGGCTGGGGGTGTGGCTCAGAGGTAGAATGCCCATGGGGTTTCAATCTCCAGTGCCAAAAATTAATTAATTAATTCATTAATTAAAGAATAAAAATGGGGCTGGGGTGTAGCTCAGAGGTAGAATACCCTTGGGTTCAATCCCTAGTACTGCAAAGATATCTATATTTATATCTATATCTATATCTATATCTATATCTATATCATCTATATCTATATAATAAAAAATAAAATAAGGCTAGGAGTATAGTTTGGAGGTAGAAAGCCCCTGGGTTCATTCCCCAGTATTATAAAAAACAAAAGCAAAAGCAAAAGCAAAACACTATTTTATCATATTGTATAAGAATAAATTGCTTCATTATTTCTCTCTTTAAATCAAATATAGAGAATCATGATTAAAGGGGAGCCCAAGATGGCATCTGAGTGAAACACCTCTCCTCAGATACTGTGAGCTCGAATCAAATCTGCCATAAAAGTAGATTCTTGATGAAGAAAAAAAGCAACAAAAAAGTGAACAAAACAATGAAATTTGAACTATAACTAAAGAGACCCCAGAAAGCCAACCAGGGAGAGTAAAGGAGCCCAACTGCAAAGCAGCGATGCCAAACTGGGGAACTGCAGCAAACTTTAAAACAGCTGCCCAGCAGAGTACCCAGCAACCAGGCATGGAGTAAGTTACTCCAAAACTCCACATCCAAACCAGGCAGCAGATCTCCGCATCTTCCACAGTGACTGGAACTTGTGGTACGATCAGCTTAAGCGCCCATGAGACCATGCCAGCTCACCTCTCCCTCCAGAGCCAGAGCAGTGATCAACTGACCATAGAGCTTGAATCAAAACTGAGGCAAACACAGCTTTTTAACAGAAGGGAAGAAAAGAAAAGCAGAAAAAAAAGTGAATAAAGCAACAAAAGCAACTGAACAGAACCCAGGGAGAACAATGGAGCCAGCATATGCAGGCGTGTGCAGCAGTGCATGCACTGTTAACCGGAGGAGGCTGCCATTTTGACAGCCTTCATCTTGCCAGCTGCCATCTTGCCAGTCACCAAGAGCAGCATCTATTATCATCAAAACTTCCAATAATCTCCTGTGCACCCGATGTCCAGAACTGAAGTAGGCAACTAAGGAATTCCATACCCTAATCAGGCGGCATATCCCTGCAGGATCAACAGTGATCAAGAACACCTGGGACACCCCAGATCACCTCTCCCACTGGAACCAGAGCAGCAGGGATCTGTAATTTAAATTGCACCCCTGGGGTGTGGGGCCCCTATTCAAAGTGCAGACTCAATCACCTGCCCTTCAAGTTATTGGATAGAGCAGAAGTGCGGTAGGGTTCCAGTGCACACAGGGCATAGAGAACTTCCAGACACACTGGAAAATGCCTGGCAAAGGCAGAGAGAGAGAGCCAGACAGGTTCTGTGCAGAACTCAGAGAAACAAGCTTGCAGTGGAAGAGGCATCAGCAGAACCCCCTGCCTGCACTGACAGAGCAAATAAAAATACCAGAGACACACTTGAAAACTTAAGCTCTGTACATACAAACTAGCAGGGTTTTTGTTTTTGTTTCTTGTTGTTGCTTTTTGGTTTTTGGGTGTCTTTTTTGTTTTTGTTTTTGTGTGTGTGTGTCTGTGTGTGTGTTGTGTTTTATTTGTTTTTACTGTTTTCATTTTGTATTGCCTTGATTTATTTATGTTTCTTTGGGTGATTGGTTGCTTTGTTATTTTGTTATTTCTTTGTTGCTTTGTTACTTCTCCTCCTTATCCCTTTAACAAGCCTCCCTCCCTATCTCCCATCTATATTCTTTCCCTCAACACTTTTTGTCTTCTCTTCTTTTTCTTTTTTTTTTCCTGTTTCATATCAAGACCATCTCATACTACCACACTTAAAACTACATTGACTACCAGAATCCCCTGACATATCTACCATCTCTAATCTTTACAATATACCACCTCAACATACTCAACATTTTATTCCACTAGACCATACCCTCTACCTTACCCTATTTTGAATTCATCACTGTGACTTCTCACTCAACCTTTACCACTGAACACAAGCTGTCCCTGTATATACCAGCAGAACACTGCTAAAATACCAATGCAGAGACTGGATGAGAAAGCTTGCAAGAGCAGCAAAGATATAAATTTAAGAACAGAGGAACCATGGGAAGGGAAAATAGCAAAGAAACAATGAGCCACCACAAACCCTCAATAACAGATCTCACCAATCCAGAATGGCAGAGATTACGGGAAGAACAATTCAGATCTTTAATACTAGAAACAATACAGGATTTTGGGGAGAGAACATAGGGAGAGTTGGAAAGAAATAAAGGAACAAATAAAGAATCTGACACCCTGAACAAGAGACAAAGAGAAGCATTGAAGGAAGTCAAAGATACAATAACTGAAATAAAGACATCAATACAAACTATAAACAATAGATTAGACCACATGGAAAATAGAATATCACTCTTAGAAGATGATCATTCCAAAAATGAATCCATACTACATAATTTAGAAAAGAAAATTGACAGTATGAATTGGACATCGACAAGATCTGGGCCAATTTTAAAAGAGGTAAAATAAGAATAATAGGCATAGAAGAGGGATTAGAAGTTGGAACATATGGAATAAACAATTTTTTCAAAGAAGTAATATCAGAGAATTTTCCAAACATAGAAAGAGAAGTTGTCACACAGGTACAGGAAACATACAGAACTCCCTTGAGACAAGATCAAAGAAGATGTTCACCATGCCACATAGTAATCAAGTTGACTAATGTAGAGGCAAAGGAAAGAATTCTAAAGGCAACAAAACTAAAAAGCCAAGTGACATTTAGAGGCAAACCAATTAGTATCACTCCAGACCTTCCAAATCAAGTCATGAAATCCAGGAAGGGCTGGAGTAATATATTCCAAACTCTGAAAGAAAACTCTGAAAGAATCTTGCAGCCAAAATTCTCAGACCCAAGAAAACTCTCTCTCAAAATTTTTATGGGGACATAAAAATCTTCCATGACAAACAGAAACTGAAAGAATTTATGTCTTCCAAACAAGAACTAGAGAAAAGACTCAAAGAGATTAATTACAAAGAAGAACTAACAAGTAAATGTCAGAACCAGAGAAACAATAATTTCCAGGAAGCTAACAACTAAGCAAAGAAAAATAAACACCACCAAAAACAGAAGTCAAAACTCAAAATGCTAGGAATTAAAAATCATCTCTCAATAATCACACTGAATATAAATGGTCTCAACTCCCCAATAAAGAGGCACAAGGTGGAAAAATGGATCAAAACCCAGAATCCATCTATATGCTCCCTACAATAAACACACCTTACAAGCAAATATTCTCACAAACTAAAGGTGAAGGGCTGGAGTAAGGTAATCCATGCCAATGGAACTCGAAGGCAAGCAGCAGTAGCAACCATGATACCAGATAAATTAGACTTCAATCCTATGCTCATCGGAAGAGACAAAGAAGGTCATTTTTTACTAGTAAAAGGAACGATCCAGCAAGAGGAAATAACAATTATCAACATCTATGCCCCGAACATAGGTGCAGCCACTTTCATAAAACAAACTCTGCATGATATAAAGTCACATATAGATCCTAATACACTAATATTGGGAGACTTCAATACTCCTCTCACATCACTATACAGATCTTCTAAACTAAAGGTCAGTAGAGATGCCTCACACCTAAAGAATACCATAAACCAAATGGACATGTTAGACACATATAGACCCTTTCACTCAACTACAGCTGAATTCACATATTTCTCAACTGCCCATGGAACCTTCTCCCAAATAGACCATGTTCTGGACCACAAAGCGAGCACTGGCAAATTCAAAAAATGTTATATAGTTCCCTGCATCTTTTCAGGCAACAATGGAGTGAAACTAGAAATCTACTAAAAGAAGACCCAAAGTAAACATGTAAACACATGGAGACTGAACACCACATTGTTGAATGAGGTTTGGGTCATAGAAGAAATAAGGGGAGAAATTAAAAAATTCCTAAACACAAATGATAACAGAGACACAAAAAATCAAAACCTCTAGGACACTTTGAAGGCAGTCCTAAGAGGAAAATTTATAGCACTGAGTGCCCACATAAGAAGAACAGAAAATCATCAAATAAATAACCTAATGACACAGCTCAAAGCACTCGAAAAACAAGAGCAGTCCAACCCCAAAGCTAGTAGAAGACAGGAAATTATGAAAATTAGAGCAGAAATTAATGAAGTAGAGAATAAAAAAAATACAGAAAATCAACAAAACCAAAAGCTGGTTTCTTGAAAAAATAAACAACATAGATAAATCATTGGCCAACCTAACCAAAAGAGAGAATAAACCCAAATTACCAAAAGAAGAGATGAAAAAGGTGATATTACCACTGACAGTATGGAAATACAGAGGATAGTCAGAAATTATTTTGAAAAACTACACTCCAACAAAATGGAAAATCTAGAAGAAATTGACAAATTTCTAGATACATATAACTCCCTAAATTGAGTCAAGAAGATATAGAAAACTTAAACCAACCAATAGCAATCAAAGAGATAGAATGAAAAGTAAAAAGTTTGCCATCAAACAAACGCCCAAGGCCAGACAGTTTTCCAAGTGAATTTTATAAAATGTTTATAGAACAGCTAATCCCGATATTCCTCAAAATATTCCATGTAATAGAAAGAAATGGGACCCTCCCAAACACATTCTATGAAGCCAACATCAAATTAATACCTAAACCAAATAAAGACAGCTCAAGAAAAGAAAACTATAGGCCTATATCATTGATGAACTGATATGCAAAACTGTTAAACAAAATAATGGCAATACGCATTCAAAACCACATCAAGAAAATTATACACCATGACCAAGTCTGGTTCATCCCAAGGATGCAAGGCTGGTTCAACATATGAAAAACAATTCATGTAATTCACCACATAAACAGAATCAAAGACAAAAATCACACGATCATCTCAATTGATGCTGAAAAATCGTTTGACAAGATCCAACACCCATCCATGCTAAAAGCACTGCAGAGAATAAGAATAGAAGGAATAAACCTCAACATTATAGAGGCAAAATATAATAGACCCCCAGCCAACATCATATTAAATGGAGAACAACTGCAAGACTTCCCACTAAAAACAGAAACAAGAGAAGGATACCCATTATCACCTCTTTTTTTCAATATAGTACTTGAGACTCTATCCAGAGCAATAAGGCAAGAGAAGGAAATCAAAGGGGTAAAAATAGGGAAAGAAGAACTAGAACTATCCCTTTTTGCAGATGACATGATATTATACTTAGAAGACCCAACAAACTCAACCAAAAATCTTATAGAACTGATCAACAAGTTTAGCAAAATGTCGGGATACAAAATCAATCTTAAAAATTCAGAAGCTTTCCTGTATGTCAACCATAAAATCACTGAAAAAGAAATCCAGAAAACAATTCCACTCACAATAGCACCTCCAAAAATAAAATACTTAGGGATAAACCTAACCAAAGAGGTAAAAGACCTCTATACGGAATACTATAAAAAGTTGAAAAAAGAATTTGATGAAGATCTTAGAAGATGGAAAGATCTTCCATGCTCTTGGATAGGCAGAATAAATATCAAAATGACCAGTCTCCCAAAAGTGATCTACAGATTCAATGCAATATCCACGAAATTACCAAGGTCACTCCTCACAGACATAGAAATATCAGTCCTTAAATTCATTTGGAACAACAAAAAGCCCAGGATAGCCAAAGTAGTTCTTAGCAATAAAAACCATGCAGGAGGTATCACAATACCTGACTTCAAACTCTACTACAAAGCCACAGTAATAAAAAACAGCATGGTACTGGCACAAAAAGAGACACATAGACCAATGGAGCAGACTAGAAGTCTCAGAAACAGACCCAGAGGCTTACAGCCAATTGATTTTTGACAAAGGAACCAAAAATATACACTGGAAAAAAGACAACCTCTTTAACAAATGGTGTTGGCAAAACTGGTTAACCATATGCAGGAAAATGGAAATAAACCCCACTTTCTCATGCTGCACAGGAGTTAACTCAAGCTGGATCAAAGACCTGTAAGTCAGGCCAGAGACCTTGCAGCTACTTGAAGAGGGCATAGGGCCAACACTATAACACATAGGCACAGGTAAAAACTTTCTCAACAAGACCCCAAAAGCACAAGCAACTCAAAGGAAGATCAATATATTGGATTGCATTAAACTGAAGAACTTCTGTGCAGCAAAGGAAACTACCAAGAACCTCAACAGAGAGCCCACAGAGCAAGAGGAAATTTTTGCCAGCCACTATTCTGATAGAGGACTAATATCTAGGATATAGACAACTCAAGAAACTCACAGCTAAGAAAACAAATAACCCAATCAAAAAATGGGAAAAGGATCTAAATAGACACCTCACAAGAGAAGAAATACAAATGGCCAATAAATGTATGAGGAAATGTTCAACATCATTAGCAATCAGAGAGTTGCAAATCAAACTACCTTGAGATTTCACCTAACTCCAATCAGAATGTAAATCATAAAAAACATTAACAACAACAAATGATGGTGAGGGTATGGAGAAGTGGGAACTTTAGTACATTGTTGGTGGGATTGCAAATTAGTGCAACCACTTTGGAAAACAGTATGGAGGATCCTCAGTGAATGGGAATAAACCTACCATATGACCCAGCAATACCACTTCTGGGTATCTACCCAAAAAATGGAAACCAAACTATCAGACATGACACAGATGAGTGATTACAAAACTATGGGATATCTACACAATGGAATAAAGAAGAAGAAAATCATTTTATTTGCAGGGAAATGGATGCAACTGGAAAACATTATGTTAAGTGAGATTAGTCAATCACAAAGAGTAAAAAAGCATATGTTCTCCCTAATATGGGGATGCTAGGGAGAAGATGGGGCATAAGAGAGTCTCCAGATGAAAAAGGATAAATTCTCAATAAGCAAAGAAGTTGACTTAACTGAACGGGGGGAGACACCTGAGTGCACATGATGTACTTTCACAAAAAATCAAATTCAATCACTAAACTAAACTTGAGAAGGAGGGAGGGCGAGGGAATGGAGTGGGAATTGGGGAAGGGGTTAAATGAGAATTGTGTGCATATATGCTTTTATCAGCTTGTACCTAACAAAGATGTATGATTACAATGCACCACTTATTATATAAAATTAAAAAAAATCGAATATAGAAATTAATGATAAACTTACAAATTCCTAAATGCATTGAAAAATTTTCATGTGACCCAGGTATAAACACAGCCTTTTTAATCTGTTTAGATCCTATTTCTATCTTCAGTCATATTAACATTCTTGTTTTCTCTGTCCCTCATTTTTCTACTCACAATTGTAACTTGACCTAGTAAAATAAAACTCCTTTTTGTACTGAAACTTAATAAATGTAAAATTTACCTTAGAATGTGATTTGTTTATTTTACAAAGTTTCAAACAATCTGTTTAATTCATCTAAACATTAACAGGCAAGCTTGATTAAATACAAGATAAAATATCTTAACATTTGATATCTACTTTTGTACAGGAAAATATAAACTTCATTAGAATTTAATAAATTAAAGCAAAATATTTAAGGTGAAATTATATAATAAAATAAGTTTCATAAAATATAGTAACTTTTTAATCAAAATAAGCCAGGTATGTTTGTACTACTAGTCTACCAATATTTATTTCCAATTCACATAAGTTTTGACATAGGTCCAAGTAACTCTCTAGGGTTATTATGCTCCAGAACCATAGTTTTAGTTTTTAGCTATAAACTCTGGATATGTGTCACTTTCCTTGGTGTCACAGAACAATAAAAGAGAACTACAGTAATTCTCATCAGCAACGCTTTGACCCGAAATAATCAGGTGCCTTATCAGAATCACTCAGGAGCCAGCTAGAGAACACAACTAAATCATAAAGCATTAGGGTGTGCACAAGGAAATGAAGTTTAGTTTAAACAAATAAGTCTCCACAATAAATCATATTATCTATTCAATTTCACAAGTGAAGGAATGAGGATCAGAAAAACTGCACAAAATTAGTTGAATATTATGTAATTTTAAACTTTAATTTCCCCTGTGGTCTGTTTAGTTTAAGGGATAAATCTGAATTGTGTATCCCACAGTTGCTGAAAATGACCCCAAAATAATTGAGGATAGGGTGTTTTATATTTAGAATGCTTATTCAGAGAAGGCATCTGTGCAAAATAATTATATAAATTTTTAACTAAAATTTACAGAGAAAAATACTACACATCTGGTTTACCTTTAAATCTCTGTTCATTTACTAACCTAAGTTTTTTAACATAACTCAGCAGCTTAATTTTGGTGATGCTGCAATTTTTTGTACTCAACTAAAAGTAGGAAAAATGTCAATTCTTACACAGTGTCGTGAATATATTTCAGAATAGAAATCAACCTCGCTCTCTGTCTCTCTTTAATTATCCACCACAGATTAGTAGATCAGAAACTTTCCTTGAACATAATGGTGAGAACATAGGAAAACTTACAGTGAAAGTATGAACTCACAGCATTTCTATGCATGGCCTCCTGCAGCTGCTGGGGATTTCATGCCACAGATGACAGTGATAGCCGCTGTTTCTCCACACCATGACAAACAAGGGAACAACAGAAGTTTAAACAGTCATTCATGTATGAAACGTGTAGTGTGTCATTTGCTTGGAAAAATTCAGACAATTGGACAAGATAAATCTCAAGGCAGAATTTCACCCAAAGTTAAGGAAAAAATCACATTCCAAGAAGATGAATTTTCTTGAAAAGGATATGTTTTTATAAAATTTGTTTGCTCTCCAGTTTCAGTGCATTTGGACAAGGATTAAATATTTCTACATAATCATTTACTTCTCAATTTGATTAAATATATACTAGCAAGAAGCAACTTATTTACTGTTGAGTTCTCCTGATTTAATGAGAAAACTGTTACTTTTTGATACAAAAGAATACAAATAACATCATAACAATGAGAGTTTTTAATTTCACTTTATTTGACAAAATATCATCAAAATTAAAGTCACTCTATCATGCTTTAAAAGATTATGTCTATAATCTACAGAAAATTAGTATTTAGGTCAGGAATTCTTGGTTTTAAATTTAAAATAAAACTAACTTACACATGTGACAAAACAAATTAAGATAAAGTTAAATGTTATGGTAAATGCTCAGTTGTCCTCCAGTCAAACTATAGGCTTCTTTCTTAATTATTTTTTAATTTTAATCTGTATTTATTGTATGTTACATATACTATATATTATTTCCTGTATATCAAAAATATACATGTGAAACAATATAAGATGTATTAATGAAACAATATAAGTTTTCCAATTTAAATGATTCTCCTTATCATTAAGATGGAAATCATTATTCTAAAATTTCTTGATCATCATTGAAAGATTATACTGGGAACTTGACTGATATTTTTAATCCATTCTATATTTTTATTAAGCCTAACTGTACCTTCACATTTAACTTCTATTTCATGTGCCAATTCTTCATCAGTACTACAGTGGTTATATTTCTTAGAGATTTCAAGTATTATTTAGCATCTCTTTGGATAAGATGTGTAATCCGCTATATGAGTCTTCTTCTGAAGATTTCATTGAAACTTCTACCTTAGGTGTTCATTCCAATTTTCTTAATTCTATTTCATGTTTTCTAAATGATATTTAAGTATTTGATCACATGTTAAAACATAATCCCTGGATTTCAAAGAATTTCATGAATATTAATCCATGATCTAAACAATCATTTGTAAGTTAAATGTGAATTGTGATAATTTGCCATTAAAATGCGTGGAACAAATAAATTATTTAATCACTTCTGTATGATAATATTTTCCCTTTTCTTCAACCAACATGACTAGGTAGGTTTACTATAGAATGTTAATCCTCTGAAACATCTTGCCTGAGAGAAGAAAGAAATTTCTTCCTTGAGAATATGAAGTACCTGAAGACAATGTTTTTCACGCCAGGCTCAGTTATTTGCAATTCATTTGCAATTCTGTCTTTGCATACATTCAGAAATTGATATATTGCATCTGCTTAACAAGAATTTATTAATATAAAGGGTATCAACTTGACTCTTAAATTTAAAATGTTATCTTAATTGAATTGGTGTTCGTGTACTACATGTGCCTGGGGACCTGGGTAATAACGAGTTCTGTAAGTCAAAATATTAATAATACCCATGCATTTTAGTTTATTAAACCTCTCTGGACACCTAGATAAAAATAATTATTTTAAAGGAGCTTTCATTGTTTATTAGAGACTTTTTTCCAGTTTACCAAGTTTTTGTACATTGCTCACAATTGCAGTCTACTTTCCATTTGGTTAACTCACAGTAATTATAATCAAACATTTCTTATGACATAGAGGTCATAGGATACTATGAATAAAGCAAATATATGATATATAACATATAATAGTGCATATAAATGTAATTTATGCATATATATAATACTCAAATAATTACAGATTTCAAAATATTTAAATTAATAAAGTATGTGGTACTTTTAAAAAATTTTAAATGTATTTTGGTTAAAATTTCTTGGACATGATTATTTTAAAATTAATTAGTTGTAATTATCTTCCTCTTTTTAATTAAAATGTAATACTTTTAAAACATGATTTTTTATTATATCTGTAAATGGTCTTGACTAGGATGTACATATTTGTAATTACTTTATTGGATTACTAAATTAGATTTAACCCTGAAAACAAAAATCCTTAAGGATTCTGTTATTGTATATACATCTTATGCACCTGCAATATGTTTAAGATATATATATTAGCTCTTTTTTTCATAAAATTTAATCAGTTGTCAGTTTAAATAATTTTAAGTGAAATGGTATATAAATGGATATGAAGTTAAATTTTATGTCATATTACAACAGGCATTCAGTGCTTGCCATTAGTAGTAAATAAATTCCTCCAAAATTATTCACTAAGTGCTTAAAATAGTTATTTTGCTATTGCTATTTAGGCATCATTGTTAGAATATATACTGCTTTTGTCAATATGGAGCTTCTGTTCTCATAAGAAATATGACTTTCACAAAATTTATTAAACTTAAGGTATATAGTACAACAATAGAAATGAGCCAGCTATACCAAATTAGATGAGAATACTATGAGTTGAGGGATCCAAAATATTCATTTAAAAAGTAGTAATTGTTCTGACCCTTAAAAAAATTAAGACTGGAAATGCAGAGGATAGGCAGACATTGAACACAATATGACTGGCATGAAAAGAAGGTAGAGTACATTCAGGGAAAAATCAACTATTCAAATTGATGGTACATTAAAATCTGGTATCAAATAATTTCAAAAATTAACATAAGAATAAGGAACTTAGATTTCATTTTTATTGTATAATGCAATGTTAAATGCATTTGTTTGATCATATGTTTTGATCAATATTTATTGAAGATTAATATAATAGGTAATATATAACATCTAATAGATTGATGAAAAATTTAAAAAATTGTATATTGTGTCATTCTCATATCTATCAAAATGGATTATAAATTAACTGGAAAAATATATTTTTCCTTTCCCACGCTCTCTTACTTAAAAAGAAAAAAAAGTATCTATTACAGCATACTCTAAATTGTAGTTTAATAAATATGCATATTAATGACCAGACAGGTTTATGCTAGAACCCTAATTACAGAGTGATATAAGAATCCAGAATTCCTTATCTCAAGGTGCTGGTATGGCTGATGATCAGCATATTGTTACTAAATTCTGTCAACCTGATTACATTAAATATGGATGATAACAAGCAGTATGGGCATCAGCTAGTCAAATGAATGCTAGCATGTATGCTACATCGATTTCTGGTAGATGAATATCAGTGGTTATTTTAAGTTGCAATTTGACTCATTATAATTAATTATACCTCATACCAGTCATGTAAATTACTACAAAGCTAAAGGTTTGAATTTGATTTTCCAATGAATATAAAAAGGTATTTGTACTGATAATTATATACTATTTAAATGTTTTCTTGTTATAAAAATGAAAAAAATCAATTCATTTACTTCCTACTTGAATATTGTATTTACTTATTGAAATTCCTTTTTTCATTCTTAAGGAATCATGAAAGTTTATTTTCTTTTTTGAAGTAATCATTAATTAAATTTATACAGTTACAGCATCTTGTGAATTAACAGAATTTTTCATCTGATAATAAAAAAACACATTAGTTTGTCTAATGTTTCTGATTCTCACTGCAACAGTAATCTTCTAACATCTGCAGCTATACATATTCATTAAGTTTTTCTAATGTTATAAAGCAAAAGATTAATTATCAACAATCTGTAATGATTTGGAAAAAGTAGAGGTTACCAGATAATTACTGAGCTAGATTTAGTTGTAACAATGGCCATTTTTAGAGCTATGTTTTCTATTTGTATTTTCATAAAAGTTCTATGAAATCACTAATAGCTAGCTCTCATCAATCTATTACTTTTTTCTTTGGAAGAAAATTATTATTGAATCTTAAGGAGTTATTTGGCCATGTTAATATATCATTGAAAACAGGTTACTCTAAATTTCACATCTTCCAAAATTGCACTCAGCACTCAACAAGGAATTTCAGTTACTGTTTTGGGTTTCAAAATACAGAAGTGTCCTTGCCATGAGAACATTTAGTAAATCATTTAGAAAATTTATATTGTTCCTTTTTACAAGACTCTTAATGAATTGCTGTGACACAGATTTCCTTGGTGGGAGGAAATCTGATGACTTTAATTTTTAATAAACTTCTGCAAGGTTTACTTCAGCCAAAGAAAGCCACCTTCGTGGAAGGCAGATACTTCTCATAGAGACACATGTCTAATAAATGATCAAGGCAGAACTTGAAACTCCTGGTTATTTTGTCCTGAATTATCTATTTTGAGAAAAAAGATTTGCTTCAAACCCCCCTTCAGTTTTGGTGAAGGATTTATGGGCACATATCACAACTCCATTTCTACTCTCTAGTACTAATTTTCCACATCTTTCTTATTTGTTTATCATTAAAAAATATCCTGCTTACTAGATGCTCTTAGTAGTTGAAAGATCCAACCTGTAACAAAAGTATTTTTATAACACACACACATATACACACACACATATACACATACACACACACACAAAAAAAACAGTAGCCAATGCTGTCGTCCTGTCTCATGTGTTAAAAAAGAGGGTAGACTATACACATAGGCCACAAACTTATTTATAGTAAAAAATGTTAAAATTTGAAAAATACACATAAACTGATTAATTCTTAAGAGTATGGACATGTGCAATTCCAAGCACAGAATCTGGTTGTTTCTCTCTCCTCTCTCTCATCTTTAAAGGTTCTTTGAGTCCATTGATTGGGAGGGGCACCCTAATGCACATGACGTACTTTCCCACACATATCAAAGTCAATCACTAAACTAAACGTGAAAAGGAAGGAGGGGGAAGGAATGGGGCAGGAATTTGAGAAGGGCTAAATGAGAGATGTGTGCCTGTATGCCGTTAGCAGCCAGTACCTAACAAAGATGTATTATTACAATGCACCAATAATAAAAAAATTAAAATTAAAAAAGAAATATCTTAATAACAGGCCCATATGTAATCAGCTCATATGAGGTGGTTCTCATTGATTCACATGAATTTGCTAGTCTCTATACAAATCATGCTTAGCACTCCAACAGCATTAGCTATCTTTATATATAGTAGTAGCACAAGATAACACAACAGCCTACATACATACAGAAGATGTTTATGAATTTTTGTATTCAATTATTATACCTCTACAGTATGACATCCTTCCAACTCTGTAATTTGTTAATTTTTCAGTGCAGATTAATTTTCTATTATCAATTAACATTTTGCATATCACCATTTTTAATAATGTACTCAAAACATCTTGAGCTTCACTCGACAATGTACCAGACTAAGCACTAGTTGTATAGTACAATGTGTTGAAAGAACTACACTATACTCAAGGAACTCACAGTCTAATACATAAGCAAATAAAATAGCTGTTATAAAAGAAATGATTACAAAGTGAGGCTGAGGCACAATGAAGGGAGCAATTTACTTTCAATGTCTTTATTGATCTGTACCAGCTACTTTTACTCCTTCAACTGTGCTACTAGTAATTTGCTTTGGATTGGGAAAACATGTAGACATGTTTTTAAATTAATATATATGAAGTTAAAAGCTATTAATTATATTCTATGTGGATTCCTTTCTTAAATATGATTTTTACAGGATATAATTAATGATGTGCATTTTGAAAATCTGAAAAATTTAAAAATTGATATTATTGGTCTCATCTATGCTTTTCTAAACAGTTGAGTTTCATGTATGTTATTATTTTAAATTAATGTATATTTCTCCAGCTTTTGAGAGAGTGACATCCATGTAGTTTATGGCTTTAATTTTTAATTCTAATCATTTAAGAGAAAAAAAACCTGAAAAAAAGTGAAAAGAATATTTTTTCAAACTCCACTGGTTTCTGTGAAAATGGATTTTCTCCAAATATTCTTGGAATTTTGCCTTATCTCTTTCTCTTTTTCACAGATGTGGTGGAATTATCCTAATGGCCACCCTGGGGAAAATAAGCCATTTAATTCCATCTTTACTTTTTTCTTTTGACATCTGACTGCCCTCAGAAAGCTTTTATTCAACAAATATTAATTTAATACATTTTTTGGTACTAGGAAATGAACTAAGGGAATTCTACACCCAAGGTATATTCCCAGACTTTTTACTTTGGAAACAGGGTCTCACTACATTGCTAAGAATCTTGTTAAATTGCTGAGGCTGACCTTGAACCTGAGAACCTCCAAAGTACTGGGATTATAGGCATGCATTACCATGTTGGGCATATTTAGTACTTGTAATTTACCAAATACTGTGCTAATTATTGAGAACACAGCAGTGAAGGAATTAGACAAAAGTTCTTTTCCTCATAGAAATGATACTGTGGTAGAATTAGTAAGACAATAACCAAATAACCAAGTAAAATATAATATCAAATATTCATAAGTGGAATGGAGAAAAATTAAAGCAGGAAAAGAGAGTGTGTGTAAAGGATTCGAACCCATTTAGAATGCAATGTTCAGAGAAGTTCTTACTGAGAATGTAGTCTTTCTATAGTTCTCTGGTTTCAACTTCTTTGGAAAGATACCTAGGAGTGGTATAGCTGGATCATATGGTGAACCCATTCCCAGTTTTCTAAGAAATCTGCACATTGATCTCCATAGCAGCTGAAATAGTTTGCAATCCCACCAACAGTGTAGAAGAGTTCCTATTTTCCCACATCCTCAACAATGTTTATTGCTATTTGACTTCTTGATGATTGCCATTTTGATTGGGGTTAGATGGAATAACAATGTAGCTAAGGTAGTTTTGATTTGCATCTCCCTAGTTGCCAATGATGTTGAACATTTTTTTGATGCATCTATTGGTCATTTGTATATCTTCTTTTGTGGAGTGTCTATTCAATTCAGTTCCCCATTCAAATAGCCAAATTATGGAAATAGCTCAGGTGTCTATCAACAGATGAATGGACCACAAAACTATGGGAAATACCACACAATGGAATTCTACTCAGAATAAAGAAGAATAAAATAATGTCGTTTGTAAGAAAATGGAAGGACCTGAAGAACATGTTAAGTGAGATTAGCCAATCACAGAAAGTGAAGGAACATATATTATCTTTTATATTATCTTTAATATGCATAAATAAGGGAGTAACTGGGATATCAGAGGTACTCCAGATAATGGAGGAGAAACCTCAGTGGAGCCAGGGAAATGTTCTAAGGGAAGGGGATGGGGAAGACTGAGGTTCATTATTGGAAATACTGACATCAATTGTGTGTACATATGTGAAAATTCCAACATTGGTCTCAGTCTTCTGTATGTGAAGGGGGTCACCAATACTGTGTGCCTGTATGTCAACATGAAATACATTATGATGTGAGATGATAGTGCACCAATAAAAGCGCATTTAAAAGAAGAAAGTAATCTTCAAATCAAAAGACTAAGGGGAAAGAAGAAGTGATATGTTTAGTGATAGAATGGGAGGAATATTCTAGGTGAAGAAAGAATAATTGCCAAGGCCTTGGAATGGAGACCTAAGGGCAGAAATTGAAATAAAGACAGGAAGAGCTATGCAGAATTCTATTATGTTCCTCCAAGTCTAATATTTCAAGAGACTGGCTTACACACATGGAGCAGGAAATAGTAGCTGCTGCAATGGATCCTTTTTTTTATTTTTTAATTTAATTTAATTTAATTTTTTTGCGGTACTAGGGATGGAACCTGGGGGCATTCTACCTCCAAGTCACATCCTCAGCCCTGTTTTTAAATTTATTTTGAAACAGGGTCTCACTAAGTTACAGAGGGCCTCACTAAGCCGCTGAGGCTGGCCGCGAACCCAGATCCTCCAGTCTCAGCCTCTCAAATACTGGGATTACATGTGTGTGCCACCACACCCAGCTGGAGCATCCTTATTAGAACAAAAAGAGGTTTATTAACTTCTGTGGTTTAGTGTCAGGAGTATGAATGCTGCTTTCCATTTACAGCAGATTATAAATTAAAGTAATATTTTGATTTTATATCAACTATTTTATATTCCTTATTCAGAACTAAACAAAGGAAGGAAAAAAGGATTTCATTTACTGAGTCCTGTAAACACTTCTTATATTTAGTAATTTAATCAAATAAATGTATTATAATAATTTCTTTAGAGCTCTCGATATGTAACATTGCTCTTTAAAATTATTCTTATTTTATTAACACAAAATGTTGATGGTTTAAGTAATTTCTATTTCACTATTGATTTTCTTTTTTCCTTCCTTTTTTCTCATTCTATTCCTTTAATCTTATTTTGTTTTACCTTTCTTTTCTCTCCTCACCCTTTCTCTTCATATACTGAGAAACTTAAGGGTAAACTGACTTGAAAGGTTCGTGTCATCTCAATCAACTTTTCAGTGACTTTCCACTTGCCAAATAAACATAAAAAAGTACGACACCTAAATTCAGGATCTATGTAATCCACTTATGTAAACTAATACATATATAAAAACAAAAACAAAAATTAAGGATTTTGTTTTGATGCTCCTCAAATTACCAAAGTCACAAGCTTATCCCTAAAGGAGTTTTCTTGTACGCCTTTATTTTTCTATGTTATTTTCTTGAAGTAATTCAGCTAACTATCTAACAACTTAGTCTATAGTCTGGCCTTGGCCCTTAAATCTCAGGGTCACATTGATAATCAAGAAAGAATATCACCTGTTCTGATTAAAGACCAGGAATGAGGAGCCTATACTAACAATGAATCATTGCTCTTGGGCTTTTAACAAGTCAGCTTCCAAAATGTCTGTAATGTCCAACACTCTATTTTGTTTTTTTCTATTTGTTTAAAATGAGGCCTTTTAAGACAAGATATGCATTTATTTCTTAAGAGTTGGCTTTATTTCACACTATTCCACTCTGCTAATAATTGCTTTATGTCAACTTAGCAATATGTCAAACCATTTTATCCTTCAGTCACTTTAGAATACCTTTTTCAAGGTAAGGTAACACTAAAAATGTTGCTACATTTTATACTTCAACTAATTGACTACCTTTAATATTGTGCTCTGTGAATTTAAATGGGCAGAATTATCTTTAAATAAATTCACTTTAGCTTCTTTGAATATTTTTTTTCATAGTCTTGTTCACAGCTGCTCATCAACTTTATCTCCCCCCTTTAAGTGTATTATCAGCCAGGAGCCATAGCACACACCTGTAATCTCATTACTTGGAAGGCTAAGAGAGGGGGATTCTAGGTTTAAGACCAGCTTCAGCAACTTAGTAAGACCTTGTTTTAAAATAAAGAAATAACTATATATGTATATCTGTCATATTTTAAATGTCATATATATAAATTATATATATACATATTTATATATGTATGTATATATGACTAAAGGTACAGCTTGGGATAGAATACCTCTGGGTTCAATCCTCAGTATCAAAAAGTTAGCATTCAGCCTTTTCATCCTCTTGCATTACAACAGAGAAGAATTTTCATGTGATAGCCACGCCTTGAAACATCAGCAACTCTGCCTGCACTAAAATAGAAATCCATTTATAAAATTCCTTTGAAAAAATTCCCAGGAGTGGTATACCTAGATAATAAGGTGAATCCATTTCCAGTTTACCGAGGCATCTCCTCACTGATCTCCATAGCAGCTACACTAATTTGAAATCCTACCAACAGTATACAGCAATCTTGCCATCATGCATTGTTTTATTTATTTATTTATTTATTTATTTATTTATTTATTTATTTATTTATTTATTTTGGTACTGGGGATTGAACTCAGGGCATTCTACCTCCGACCTATGCCCCCAGCCCTATTTTCTATTCTTTATTTTGAAACAGGGTCTCACTAAGTTGTGGAGTGCCTCACTAAGTAGCTGAGGCTGGCTGTGAACCCAGATCCTCCGATCTCAGCCTCCCAAACGCTAGGATTGCAAGCATGAGCCACTGCCCGGCTGTTGTTTGTATTCTTGATGATTGTGGTTAGAGGGAATCTCAATGTAGTTTTGATTCACATCTCTCTGATTGTTAATAATATTGGATATTTTTTCTTATATTTATTGGCCATATGTATTTCTTCTTTTTGTGAAGTATCTATTTTGTTAAATTGACCACTTCTTGATTGAATTATTTGCTTTTTCTTTTTTTTTTCTTTTTTTTTAGTGTTAAGTCTTTTAAGTTTTTGTATATTATATGTATATTAGTGCTCTGTGAGCAGAGGTGGTGGCAAGACATATAGTGGTAGAAAGACAGACTTTTAAATAAATAAATTATGTTGGATAGACTGGCCATCCATTTATAGAATAATGAAGTTAAACCTCAACTTTTCATCATGCACAAAAGTTAGCTCAAAATGTATCAAATACTTGGAAATTAAGCCAGTGATTTGAATTACTGGAGGAAATAATAGGACCAATATAGGAAGGTATATAGGTGCTGGTAGAAACCTCCTCAATAAGACCCCAAAGCTCAGGAAAGTAAAATGAGAATTAATAAATGGGATAGCATTAAATTAAAAAGTTTCTGTGCAGCAAAGGAAACCATCTAAAGTGAGAGCCTACAGAACAAAGGCCACATCTACTAAATAAATTAAAAATAATTAACTATCTAGCCTGTTAAACTAACATCACAGACTCTTATCATCTAAAGTCTTAAAGCATGAACAGTCTTCTTCATCCTTCCGTTCTAGAGTTTCTCCATGCTGCCTTTGTTACATAAAGACCTATATGCCAATACTCCCATTGTCTTTCCTACCCAGATATCTAGCTTTCAATTTTATACCATTTCCTTCATTTTTCCACTTCTTTTCCTCTGTACTTTCTTCCATCATTATATTTGTGGTTAACAAACTCCTATGTCTTTGGTATTTTTCTTAGCTTTCCATCTTTAATTTTACTTAATGTTCACATTTCATTTTCTCTTTCTACTACCTTTGGGACTTATATTTTACTCTCAGGGTTTAAAAAACAACTGATATAAACCTCAAAAATGTCTCTTGATTTTTTAGAATGACAGAGCCAATCACAATATTCAATACTGGTAACTGTTACTGTCAAAGAATACCATCATTATACTTTACTATACTCAAAACGGTCAGAAAGGGGCAGATAGCATTCATTAATTTATTAATGTATTTGCTCATTCAGCAAGAATAAATGAAGTACTTATGGTTTTGTACTTATGGTTAGGTGAAAAGAAAATAAGATTCTTGTACTAATCAGTTTAGTATACTGTAGAGGGTGATTTCTATGTAAAAACCTAATTGCAATATAGCATTACAGTCCCTATAAGAGATGGTTATGGAGATAACAATCAGTTTGTAAGAACTGGAGCAGTAGTTAGACTTCTGTAGGTCAGAAGAATTGTATGGAAAGAAAGGAATTCTGACCTGTATTCTTTTTTTTAAATTTAATATGCTTGTATTGGTGCATTATAGTCTCACATCATAATGCAAATTATGTCAACAATGACATACATGTACACAGCACTCACTTGGTGCTCCTCCCCACCTTCCTTACTTCCCCCCATTATAATACAAAGTACTGAGATTGATGTTGATATATTCACATAGACTTAGCTATATTCTAAAATATGAGTCATGGGTAATTAAATCATTGAAGAAAGAAAAATCTGAAACCATGAGAGTAGTTAAGCTAACATTATGCCATGCATGCTTCCATCCTCATATTGATTAATGTATTTTATTTTATTTTTGTGGTACTGGGGATTGAACCCAGGGACATTCTACATTTGAGCTACACCCCCAGACCTATTTTTTTATTCTTTAGTTTGAAAGAGGGTCTTGGTAAGTTGTGGAAGACCCACTAATTAGCTGGCTGTGAATCTGTGATCCTTCTGTCTCAGCCTCCCATGTACTAGTATTACAAACATGCACCATCATGCCCGGCTTGATTAATATACTTTATATTTGTTTACTTATATATCTATACTTATGAGAGAAGCTGTACATTCATTTCTGCAATTTATGTGTGTGGCACAAAACATGACATATAATAGGTATCTAGTAAATGTTTGCAATGAACAAGTGACTTTCTGTAGTTTATGCAAACTTTTAATAGAGGAGCCAACAGAAGAACCTAGGTCTTGTTCCATTAGTTATTTTTTTAATTATGTCATACATTCTGCATATATGTGGATGCCAAAACAAAATACAGCATCATAATAAACTGTCTTTTATCCTGGGAGTTTAAATTTAGTTTTATAGATTTATACCAGCATGAGTGCCAAAAATTTTACATTTGTGGATTTTAACATATTCTTTGTTGTAACTCAGAATTAATTATTTATGAAGTGAGTCAGACAAAAGGAAGATGAAAGTTAGACCCAAAAAGAGAATTTTTATTATTGACTGGAGACCCTTATACATCAAAAATATCTAATGTAAAACAATGCATTATATTATGTGAGGAATTTTTTGATCATATTTATAGATGAATTTATAAATAAAATTTAGGCATACAATACCAGACATTTTTGAATCACTTTTATTTTTCCTATCCTGCATTCATAAATGGTTTTCATTTATTCTCTGCCATGTACCTTTAGCTTGTGGTGATATTTATAATAAGTCAATCAGCAAAGGTGACTGACTGAATTGATTTATGCCAGATGAACTATCCCCTTCACATAAAAGTGGCATGAACTCCATAAATCTAAGTTCTAAAGGTGTTAGCCAGCTTTAATGAAAGCAAAGATGTTCACCCAAGAGGAGTGAAGAGTGCCTTGCCCCTATTACTTTACCCTGCAAAGAGCAAGAGGACTTACAAGAGGCAGCTCATATAACTTTCCACTATTTTCTGGTGGTCAACAGTTTTATATAGCTTATCCATTTAAGACATATTAAAATTTAAATACTCTCAGAATTATTAATAAAAAGAGACTCTCAGACATCAATAAATCAGCAAGTATGAATAAGAAGATAACCATTATTGAGTAATAACTTGATACCAGGCATTGAGGTGAGCTATTTGAAACCTCATTTATTCTTCACAAAACCATTCTATGCTAAGGACTAAACTGGTCAATGTGATTTAGCCTTTGAAGAAACTGAGGCATTAGACAAGTATAACAAGATTTTCACAGCCAGATAACAAATAACAACTGGAACAAGAATTTATGTCTTCATAATCTAATTCTTGAGCTCATGCCTTAGAAAATTATACTATAGTACTTTTCATTTTCTCCGGTCAAAAAACTGTATAGAGGTTTTATTTTTTTATTTTTAATTTTTTATTGTAGTAATTCATGCAATATAGCATACATCTTTGTTAAGTACTAGTTGTTAACAACATATTTGCACACAATTCTCATTTGACCCCTTCCCCACTTCCCATCCCACTCCCTTCCCCTCCCTCCCCCTCAGGTTCACTTCAGTGAGTGACCTTGATATGATTGTGTAAGTACATCATGTGCTTTAGGGTGTCCCTCTGTCCCATGCATCCACTACAATTAAATCAACTTCTTTGCTTATCGAGGATCTCTCCTTTTCATCTGGAGACCCTCCTATGCCCCATGAATCCTGCAATCTAAATGTGAAAAATACAATCTATTAAAATTTGTTAAAAGCTTGAGAATATATTTAAAGCTTAAATAATAGTGAAGTTATATAGAAATTCGTTGCAAGTATGACCCTCACTATAATATACATTCTTATGATGAAAAGTATGACTTATTATGCTTAATTTTGCTTTCTGACTAAAAAATAAATAATAAGAATTAATTAAAGTGGTTTCTAATTGAAGTTAATGGTACCACGAATATCTCCCTGATAACCATGTCTAATAAACTGCAAGAAAAAGAGAATATAGACACTAGACATACTAATGAAATATCAAGGAATATTACTGGCAGCATATTGCAAAGTGTTCATTTTCACAAAAATACGTTATCTGTGAGCTATGTTAATTATTAAAATATAATATTTCTTCCAAAATTATTCATTGCTATTTTACTATAACATTTTATTAGCCATATTTTATAGTTATTGAGATTAAAACATGTATGTATATACAAACATGGACACAGAAAAACTTCTGATATTTATCCTTTAATGATTATGGTTAATTGTCTAGTATTTCTTAGTAATAACTACCTACATAGCATTTACAAGCTCATCTCACCTTTAAAACCTTCCTGAGGCTACATTTCATGTTTTAAGCCATACAGTATTTTCCCCAATCTTAGCATGCACCTTAAAAATGTCCTCATTAGTTCATTACATTTGCATAAGATATAGAAAAATTATTAATTTTTGGCCCTTTTTCTTTTGATAGTAGACCTAGAAAATGGTTAAGTAGAATACAAACAAATATGCTTTGAAACCAGGAATACGATCCAAGACTATGCAATCTGTGAAGTGCACAACTTTAGGAGGTGAGAATCACAGCCTCATAAAAATGAGGAACCTACAGTATGCTGATTTCCTGTAATAGATTGCTAAGAACAAAAGCTACTTAGAGAGGAGCAACACTTCAACCTATGGAGGTAGGCAATGACTCCCTCTGTATGATTTCTAAAGCTTTGGTAATAAGACCAAGAATTACTAAATTGGATGGCAGCACATTAAAAAAGCTTCTGTAGAGTAAAGGAAACAAGAGTGTGAATACAGACCCGACAGAATGAAAGAAAATATTTGTTAACTATACTTTGACAGAGGATTAATATCCCAAATGTATAATAATCTCAAAAACTTAACAACAAAAACAGAAACTCAATTAAGAAATGGAGGAAAATACCCAAGTGCTGTGTTCACACATGTTTCTATCATTCTGAACCTCCCTATAATGTGTAATTGCAATGCAACAATAAAATAAAAATAATTCAAAAAATTCACAAATGAACTATACTTATTTCTCAAAAGAAGAAATATGAATACAAATAGTATACAAAATAATGTTCAACACACTTAGCAATCAGAAAAGAGCAACACAAAATGACAGAGATTTCATTACACTCCAGTTAGAATAGAAATCATCAACAATAAAAATAATAAATGCTGATGAAGATGTAGGTGGAAAAGAATATATACATGCTGTTGGTGGGATTGCAAATTGGTACAACCACTATGGAGATCAATATAGAGGTTCCTCAAAAAGTTAGAAATGGAATTACCATTTGAAACCTATACTACTCCTTGGATATTTTCCAAAAAATGTAACGTCAGTATATTATAGCAATACATGCATAGCCATGTTTGTAGTATTACAATTCACAATGGTCAAGTTATGGAATCAGCTAAGGTGGCTGTCAATGAATGAATGGATAAAGAAAACGTGGTACATATTCACAATGCAGTTTTATTATTCCATAAAAAAGAACAAAACTGTGTTATTTGTAGGAAAGTGAATGTAACTAATCAACATCAAGTTAAATGAAATAAGGCAGATTCAGAGAACCAAGATTCATGTATTTATTCTCACATGTGGAAGCTGGAAGGGGAAAAAAAGGAAGACAAGAGACTTAAACTCATGTCAGTCTCTAATTCTCAAAGTTTTCAAAATGTTTAGAAAAAATAATTTAGAAAAATGAGAAAGTGATGATGAATTTTATGTTCTAAATGGTGATTTGGCATCAATAGGGTTTAGTTTCTAAGATTTCAGCAATATGTAGTATTTCTTTTCATTAGTTTGTTCTCAATAGGATTATAATGGGTACTCCAAGGTATTTTTATAATTGATAAAGGAAGCATTAGAAACTATAACAATTAATCTTTCAGTATAAATTCCCTAGGAGAAGAATATTAGAAAAAAAAAACCTGTTTTTGAAAAAAGCTAAGTTATCTTATTTGAGAAAAATATGAAATATCTAGAACTATACTTAATGTTCACAAAATAATATAAGCACAAGTCACATATCTTTGAGCTCAAGAATGATATAGAAACAGTTTGTGTTTATTTAAACTAAAAGTTTAAGTATATTTAATCCTTAGTTAAATAAAACAAAAAGATTAATCATGTTAACTAACCATTCATATACGTCCTTTACATTAATATCTGTTTTATGTTTTGGGGATCAATTATTACCATTTCACTTGAGAATATAAGTCAGTATTGAATGAGTTATTTTACACTTATATAAAGAGGTTTTATTTTCATGTGGTGTGTATGTGTGTGTGTGTGTGTGTGTGTGTGTGTGTGTGTGGTCCTAGAGGTGAACCCAGGGACATTGTATCTATGAGCTACACATCCAACCTTTTTCATTTATTCATTTTGAAACAGTTTTCACTAAGTTACTACACACTAGACTGAAACCTATGAACTTCTCTCAGCCTTCCAAGAGCTAGGATTATAGGATTGTACCACTATGCCACCTGAAACTGTTTTTATAATGCAGATGATAGGATGTATTACTTTTGACTAAATACAAGTATGAGTTAACAAAAAACACCTTTATTGAAAAATTAGTAAAAATGCTACACAGTTAATCATGTTAACATTATTTTTTGTGCATTCCTTTTAGGCTCTTTCATTATAAAACTAAAATTACTATGACCAATAAATTTAAAATTTAGGCAATTTGGTTTGAGAAATATTTGTAGTATCTATATTTGTATATTTGTAGTATCTTTTTCTTTGTTTTTTTTTTTTTTTTGGCGGTACTGGAGATTGAACTTGAACTCAGGGGTGGGCATTCTACATCTGAGGTACACCCCTAGTTCTATTTTTTATTCTGAAACAGGTTCTCACTAAGTTGTAGAGGGCCTCGCTAAGTAGCTGAGGCTGGCCACCATCCTGGATCCTCCAGGCTCAGCCTCCCAAGAGCTGGGATTACAAGTGTGGGCCACCATGCCTGGCTATATTTGTAGTACCTTTCACGGACATAGTTAGTGTTTATCTGTTAAGTTTTAGTAGCCTGAGTACTTTACTGATGGTTTTACCAAAAAAAAGAGAAAGAGTTGTGAGGAAAGACAAAATGCAGTCTTGTTTTATAGTTTTAAATAATGCATGTCAAAGTAATAAGTTAATTTCAACTTTACCTTCCTCACCTCAAATTACATATCTCTTGTGGAATACTTTATTATGCTAGCCTGCAGCAAGTTTACAAATATATTTAATTTAATGAAATAATCTTAAAATAAATAATAAGCTTGAGTTTGTAAAGAGTTTCCCCTACTCAGTATAGTTTTAACATTCACACTTGTAGTTTACTTTTAAAGGAACGAATGCCAGTATAAATTTTAATATTTTTCCCTCAATATTATTGAAACATTTATAGGATTTTAGGTAACAGAAGAAATCTGATGATGCTTTCCGATTACATTTTAAAACAATTACTGTAAGTGTCATGATATAGATAAGGTAGTGGAGAGTTCTAGGAGGATTTGAGATAAAGATCCAGTGAGGCATAAAACACAGTATCTCAGATAAGAAAAAAAAATGAGGATGTGAACTAAGTAATGACTTTTATAATAATAGGGCCAAGAGCTAATTTGAAAGGTTGGATTTGAAAGGTACTCCTTTTTTAATTCAGATTGAAGAAGCAAGAAAATGAATGCCTAATAAATAGAATTACTAAAGAGGTCAGAGGGCATAGACTTCAGAGGAAATGTGGGGATGAGTTTATAGGACAAGGTGCTCTTTTTATAATCTGTTGGTACTTGAGGCAGGTGAAATAATTTCAGGTGAAGGAAAATAAGGGAGATGTAGTTGATAACTTTCATTTTCTCAGTTAAGTAAATTGTGAAGTTATTTCATTATAGTTGAGGAGGAATAGAAAAGAGTGTTGAAGGATATTGGTAAATGTTTGGAATGATTAAAAAAGAGGAATGAGAGAAAGAGATAATTAGGGATCACAGAATATATTTTGATCTTAATTAAGGAAGTTAATTTATATGCATTTTGTTCATTTACTTCTCAAAAAATGTGAGGTAGTACTGAATTCTAAATGTAACTTATTGGCATGGATTACAAAAGAGAGAGGGGAGTGGTTATGGGATTTGAAGAAGTCCTGGAATTATAAAGGTAGAATTTTGGATTAATCATTCAAGAGATGCTCATCTACACTCTAAGGTAATCATTATTCAATTTCACTTACTGATCACTTACTGTATGCTATGAATTATACAACACAAGGAAAATGAGCTTCTATAAAAAGTTAAAAATCTTAGGTACACACTTTACACTTATCACAGAATTAGATAGCATTTGAATTTACCATTGTCACTTTGTCTAAAGTACTTCGACACTCATGTTTTGGAACAAAGTTACTTTCCTTTTTGCAACTACACTTCTCTGTTATAAAACCTTTTGACTTAAGTAATTCTGACATGAACTATAGTGTTTATGATTATCTTTATTGGCTGTGTTTCTGAGCCAAATGTTGAACATTCCTCTCTGTACAGATAGAATTACCACTAAATAGTCACATGAGTAGGATATCCTTGTAACAAATTTTCTATCAGATTATTTATTAATGCTTATTAATAAAAATAAGTATTAGAAAAACTAGAAATTAATCATTAAAAGAAAATTAGTACACTTGGAATATATTTATTCCATTTTTTATAAAATGGGCCATGATAAACTGAAACATTCTGAATCAAACATGATTGATATCCTAAATCTGAAATAGTTTACTTATAATAATTTTGAGTTCATATTCTAAGTATTATGTGATATTTTATTGCATTATCAATTGCATTGTCAGTTTTAAATAAAACCAGGGCTATTTTACTCCAAAAACATTAAAGGGAGCAAAATTGAGTAATAGAAATGAACCATTATGTCTGCATTTTTCCTTGAAGACATCACTGAAACATGGAGTTTCTATTATCTGAGAATAAAATGCTTTTCATCACATTTCCAAGAATATTTGAAAATGTTTCAATGATCATAGCCAATTTCTTCAGGTAGTACTGCCTCCAATCTTAGAAAATTCTAGCCACTTCCTCCTTACTCCCAAATGGCCCTCATCCCATAGAAACACACAGTATATCAAATAAAACAACTGAAATACTAAAAAATTTAAAGAGAGTCATCTTAAAAGTGAATCACAAAAATCATACATGATTGCAGAATCCACACTAATATTTCCTAAAGGTTCCTATCATTTAGTTATGACATTAAGGTGGTTTTGGTGTCTACTCCCTAGACAGGCTTTCTGTAAATAGTAACCTTTACTCAGTTAGCTTAGCAATGGCCTTAACACATAACCAAGCAGGCAAGAAAAACTCTAGTTGCAGTGCAGTGATGGAATACAATTAAAGAAAAAGGTTATACTTATGCATATTAAATGTTTTTTTTAAATATAAAAAAATCCCAAGCAAATCCTACATTAAAGAGATTGGCAAGCAAAATGATCAATTTTGACAAAACAAAAATAGTAAAGAAAAAAGAACAACCACTATTAAGTTTAAACTCAACTACTCAGATAAGCACACACCATGCATACATGTGCATGCACACACACACACACACACACACACACACGCACACACACACACAAAGGTAAATATGATCAAACGTGATACAGAAGTTAAATAGCTCAATTTAGCCAACTCATAATGAAATATGTATGCATATCTCAAAACATTATGCTATACACCATAAATATATCAATAATTTTCCATTGCTTTTATCAATGATGAGATTGTAGAAACTGAAATAACTTTTGGTTTATTTTGTTGAAAATTATTTGTCTGTATTCGAGCCTCATTGTCTATTTCTATGATTCTGAAGCAAAAATTACTCAAAAGCCCAAGGACTTTTCCACCAATTTTATAAACCATTATAAGACTATTGCTAAGCCTGGCATGGTGACACAGTTTGCAATCCCAGTACTTTGGAGGCTGAGATTGGAGGGTCATAGGTCCTCAGCCAGTCTCAGAAACTTAGTGAGGCCCTTCACAACTTAGTGAGACCCTATTTCAAAACAAAATAAATAAACAAATAAATTAATGAATAAAAATTTAAAAAATTAATAGGGCTGGGAGTGTAACTCAGAGGTAGAATACCTCTGGGTTCAATACCTAGTACCACTAAAATGAGGAGGAGGAGGAGGAAGAAGAAGAAGAAGAAGAAGAAGAAGAAGAAGAAGAAGAAGAAGAAGAAGAAGAAGATCATTGTTACTTTCCATTTTGTGGGATAATTAATGATAGTATTTAAATAGGATTTGCTGCAAATAGAGTCAAAGTGATGTCCATGGTGTTGTTTCTAAGGGAAGACAAGGAAATGAGGACCTAGAGTTTTTCTTTGTGTGTTTGTTTATATTGCTTTGCTTTGTTTAAGTCTAAGCTATTTTTATAATTATATATCAACTTAATCTAGGAATCTAGGAAACATTTTGTTATGTAATATTTTGACATTCCAGTTTGTGAAATTGTTATGGTAGTAATTTGTGAGAAGTGGAAAAATCTTCTAAAAGAACATGGTACAATAGTTGCTTTTACAAATAACATTTTTATATAGTAAAAGATAAATAGTACCTCCTTAGAAATTTTATAGTATGTGATTGTGTTGACTAAAAGTAGAATCTATGTGACTGAATTGTACAGTCTGGCTCTTTTATAATTATTCAATGTTGCTTAAAATCATAAAACTAAACGTATACACGTATTAACCTGTGTCCAATACTCAAATAGCATTGTATGCAATTGATAAAATATTCTACATCTTTTGTTTAACATTGGTAAAGATTGGACAGAAGAGCAACTGAATTAAACATTATAATTATTTTTGAAATAGATATATCCATTTAGTTACTTTAACATTTGTCATTTGTCCATATTAAGTGCTGTGATAAAATTATATTGTGAAACTCCTTTGCATATCATTACCATAATTCATTTTAAGAGGCTTCCTTCAATTATAATGACAATGACAATATGCCTAAGGAGGAGCACACTTTGTATGAAAATTAATGTTCTTGTTTAAAGTATAATCTGCAATACATTGGTTTGCTTTTTAGTAAAATAGGGATAATGGTCTAATGATTCAGATTACTATAAGTAACCTAAATTCTACTTTACTTTTACATGATGTTCTTTTATATTTCAAACTGTTTTCTGAATCTACTTTGATGTTTTGTCATAAGTAAGTTTTCATGATAATATATACTTAATTGCTGTTCATATTTAGCTATTGGCAGGTTTTTTTACACTGTTGGTATTTTACACAAATACTTCAAATTGTATTTCTGTTAACTCAGAGTACTTATGTATTTTTTTGCATCACTCTGACTCTTACTTTATTTCCTATGATGAATATTAAGCTATGAGAAATATTATGATCTTATCATGGTCCTTTGACTTAATATTTCCCATTTTTAGTAGATATTTTCCAAATCACAGACTGAGCTCAGGTGAAAATATCTATCTCCCCATCATGTAAACTTGTACTCTGGTTTCTGTTATTACTCTTCAGCTGTGATATAAGAGGCTCTCTTTATATCAAAACACACATGCAAACTGGTCATGATGGCACGGGCCTATAGACTCAGTACTTGGGAGGCTGAGACAGGAGGATTGTAGGTTTGAGGGCAATCTCAGCAATTTAGTGAGATCCTGTTTCAAAATAAAACATAAAAGAGGAATGGGGTCTAGCTTAGAGGTACAACATCCCTGGGTTCAATGTCCCCCCACATACATGCACAAACATAAACACATCACCACCACAATCACCACCACCACCATCACCATTGATGATGCCATGAAATTACCAATAGAAGTCTCCTCAGAGAGTATTTGCTGCTACTATCAAATCTGTGACTTCTTTCTAACATTGATCTGTAGACCTAAATATATCTTAGTTTTTTTTTTTTTCTTTTTAATCACTTTGTGTTCTTGATGATTGCCATTCTGATTAGGGTTAGGTGAAATCTCAAGGTAGTTTTGATTTGCATCTCTTTGATTGCTAATGATGTAGACATTTCCTCATACATTTATTCGCCATTTGTATTTCTTCTTTTTGTGAAGTATCTATTTAGATCCTATGCTGATTTTTTGATTGGGTTATTGGTTTTCTTAGCTGTGAGTTTCTTGAGTTCTCTATATAACCTAGTTATTAGTCCTCTGTCAGAAGAGTAACTGGCAAAAATTTTCTCCCATATTGTGGGCTCTCTGTTGAGGTTCTTGATAGTTTCCTTTGCTGCAGAGAAGCTCTTCAGTTTAATGCAATCCCATGTCTTGATCTTCCTTTGAGTTGCTTGTGATTTTGGAGTCTTGTTGAGAAAGTTTTTACCTGTGCCTATGTGTTGGTCCTATGCCCTCTTCAAGTAGCTGCAAGGTCTAATCGGAATGGCAATCATCAATAACACAAACAACAACAAATGCTGGCGAGGGTGTGGAGAAGTAGGAACCCTAATACGTTGCTGGTGGGATTGCAAATTAGTGTAACCATTGTGGAAAACAATATGGAGGATCCTCAGATGAATGGGAATGAACCCGCTATATGACTCAGCAATACCACTTCTGGGTATCTACCCAAAAGAATGGAAACCAAACTATCAGACTGATGCATGTGTATCTATGTTCATAGCTGCACAATTTACAATAGCCAAACTATGGAACCAGTCAAGATGTCCATCAACAGATGAATGGATTACAAAACTGTGGGATATGTACACAATGGAATTTTACTCAGCCATAAAGAAGAACAAAAACATGTTATTTGCAGAGAAATGGATGGAACTGGAAAGCATTATATTAAGTGAGATTAGTCAGTCACAAAAAGTAAAAAATTGAATGTTCTCCCTAATATGTGGAAGCTAGGGAGAAAATGGGACATAAGAGGGACTCCAGAAGAAGAAGGAGAAACCTTAGGTGAGCAAAGAACCTGACTTAAAGGAAGGTGATGAGGGAGGGGCGACACCCTAATGAGCATGATGTACTTTCAGGAACACATCAAAGTCAATCACTAAACTGAACTAGAGAAGGAGGGAGGAGAAGGGAGTGGGGTGGGAATTGGGGAAAGGTTAAATGAGGAATGTGTGCATGTATGCCTTTACCTTTACCAGCTTGTACCTAACAAAGATGTACGATTACAATGTACCAATTAAAAACAAATAAATTTTAAAAAATCAATTGGGAGCAGATAAGGAAAGAGAAAATATCAGAAATAAAGAAGCATCCATTTGAGAAAGAAAAATAAATAAATTAATCACTTTGTTTAAGTCTGATAGAAGGAAGATTTATTTGCTCACGGTTTCTTGGAGATTGCAGAATCAGTCCATGTGAGGCTGGAATGTATAGGCCTCAGAGAATAGTATTAGGAAAGAGAAAGGAGATATCAAGGTTCTGCTTTCACATTATGGAGGCTGGAAACAAGAAAGAGCAAACAGGTGAGGGATTCAAAGACAAAAGCTCAGCTCCCAAGGCCGCACCCCCAGAGATCCACCTTCTCTAGCTATACCCCACCTGCCTAGGTTACATTGAGACCATGGCAAATCTATCACAATGGATATCTATTATTAGATTACAAACCTAATGACTAAATTATATCAACTCTGTACATTTTTATATGAATGGTTTAGGGTTAATTCTATATCTAACATAATAATGGTGAAATATATGAATCCGATTTCTTTCTTTGGCCAATGGACATCCAATTCTTTCCACATGATGTGTTGAAGACACTATTATATCCCTACTGTATTCTGGCCCCCCTTGTTAAAGTGTAGTTGACTGTATGTGCACAAGTTTATATCTGAGCCTCTCTACTGTTCCATTGTGTGTGTGTGTGTGTGTGTGTGTGTGTGTGTGTGTGTGTGTGTGTGGTGTGTAGTATATTTTGAAGTCAGGTAGTGTAATTCCTCTGGCTTTATTCTTTTTGTGACAGATTGCTTTGAATATTTGAAGTTTTTTTTTTTTGTTCCATATAAATGTTACATTTTTTTCACTTTGATGTAAATATAAAATTACAATATTGATTGCCAATGCTTAATAGCTTTCAACGCAAAGATATTTCAATTCTTTGTTAAATTATTTCTAAATATTTTTATAATCATCATATGTGGTATTCTTGATTTCCTTTTTTTCTAGTTTGCTGTTAGTATATAGAAAAAACTACCAATTTTTATTTTATATATTCTACGACTTCCATTTATTTGTTTATAAGTTCTAATAGTCTTTTTGTGAAGTCATGAGAGCTTTCTCAAATGTACAAATGGCAATGCCTTATCATCCAACTATCCTGACTCAAAGGCAAGTTTTTCTTCATGTTTTTCTGTCTGCTTCACTTCCCTCTTTTATCACATGTTGAATTGCTATTCAATATTGCAAGTGTTTGTATTTGGACCTCATTTTTTTACCAGGTGGAAAACATATAAGAAAATAACCCTTATATGGCAAGCATTATTTGGTATACTAATGACCATGCTAAATGCAATGGGTATAGTCACAATTTAATAATTATTTGATAGTGAGAAAAATAGTTATCTGTTACATAATATCGCCTAAATACCACCCAGCAAATATTTGTGGTGACTTTTCATACATAAATTGTTATCTCAGAATTTATTTAATTTTATGACATCCTGTTTTTATTCTTTTTAACATATGACTACACAGACATGCATATGTACACATAAATACACAACATATTTTTTATCTTTGAATACATATTTTTATTTAACTATTCTGGTGACACTTTTACAATTTTTGGGATACATGAGCTGAAATAAATTTTAATATGTGAGATACTCAGGTAGAAGTAATATTAACAAAATATGATATGCAAGGCTGCTGGTTCCGTTTTTCTCCATTCTACCTCCAAGTTACATCCTCGGTCCTTTATTTATTTATTTATTTATTTATTTATTTATTTATTTATTTATTTATTTATTTATTTATTGAAACAATGTCTCCCTAGGTTGCGAAGAGACTCATTAAGTTGCTGAGGTTGGTCTTGAATCTGCGATCCTCCTGTCTCAGCCTTCCAAATACTGGGATTACAGGCAGGCACCACCACGCTCATCTAGTAGACTTATATTTATTTTACTTCTAGGAACACCATGATTAACTAGAATTTCCATAGCTTTGTACCACCCAGACTACTCTGATTTCTGCTTTGATTCTGCTATTCATAATTTAACCTCCATGCCCACCTTTCCTTTGGTGGTTGTGTGTCACCTCTTAGCCTATGACACTGTGGGATCCAATTACTCTGGTTTCATTTGGATTTTCTATAAGAGGCTGAAGTTGGTACTGTAAATTTGGCTTACAGCGTACTTCAGGCATGCTTAGGCTCTACTAATTCATTGATTTTTAAAAGTATTGGTGAGATATATGTCTTTTTGGCCCATCCAATGTAGTGAATATGTCTGAAATCATAACTTTCTTCTAGAATCCACTTTCTCTAAGTCTTTTAATTTTCTTCCTCCAAATTAAACCAGTTCACTCAAACTAGGCCATAGTTTGGTTCATGTTTTAGCCAACCAAATAAGTAAAGCCCTTTTTAACCTCCATAGGTTTAATATTAAATGCAGAGACTCTTTTTAGTGGGCCTAAATCAATAAATTTGGACTGAACTGACTTTCTGTGCCTTCCACCAATATTTAGTATACCAATGTAAGTGCTATTCTCTTTCAATAATACCCTTACAGTCACATACAAAATAGCATTTAACTAGATAAATGTGTATCCTATTAACCATCACAAGGAAAACTCAAATTTTTCCAGATGCTTCTTAACCAATTATAGCCTTAACCCAGTACTATTTTTTTTCCACAAACTAAAATGGAATTAAGATAATCGATTATAGAATTATAGAATTATTCTCACTTTCTGATAACACTCAACCCAGGTTAAAATAGTGTGCTATTTTGAACAATCTCCAAAGTTATCTAGCACAGACTCAATACTTCTAAAAATAAACACTAAAGGCCCTCTCAGTGTAACTTGCCCGGGTGCCCACACAACACAAGAAGATGAGAAATCCTTCTTGTAGTGGAAAAGAATAAACACAACTTTGTATACCTAAATGAATGGCCCTGACAGTCTTGAATGAAAGGGCACCAACACTGAAAAATGAGGATACAATTAATATAATTTTTATATTTTCCCAAATTAATGTTTTCTAAATAATAGAGTAAACCACCTCAAAGAATATTATGAATATGGAATAGCTTCTAGTCACTACAAAAATAGCTGCATAAAGCAATCATTTTAAAAAATATTTAAGAGCATTTTCAAAAATATATGTCATGTTTCTGTTTAGAACAATGAATTATGTCTTTTAATATGGTACAGTTCTTTGAAAAAAATGAATAGTAAACATAATCCCTCCTTTAACAAAACATAAAGTAAAGCAAGATAATTTTTAAAAATATTGCCATAGAGACTATTTGAAAATATGTTATCCTTTGAAAAATATTTTCTTCTGAAAATTCTAGCATCCAAGACATTAAACTGACACAAATAAATAGCTTATTTGTCTCAAGTGTCCAAATAAACTATATAGAAAATCAATTTTGGCTAAACAAAGAACAGATGGTAAATAATGTGATTACATTAAAATGACTATGATAGTAGTAACCACATAAATATAAGCACTGGGCTGCAGTTCCTCAAATCTGAGTGTTGTAGGCTAGAGAAAAGAATTATCACAAGGGAATGAGAGTGAGTCTCATGTAATTTCTTTTTATTACCCTCAGAGTAACCAGCATTATCATTATCATAAACAGATGAGTAAAATAGAGCTCTATAATAAGTCATAATAGAAGAAGAACATTTAGAAAAACCATTAACATTGTCACTTTATTTGAAAACGTTGAATGTGAATGAAAACAAAGGAGGTCTAATAAATATTTTAAATGAATGGCTTATTTAGTTACCTGAACACAAAAGATCTATTATCCCATGCCTTAATTGACTCTCTGTGTGCAGTTTTTAAGAGCCCAGCACATTGCTGCAGGCATTCTTCTGCAGAGTTTAAATTGTATTCCTTATTGTCTTTTGATTTGATCTGAACTCACCAATGTCTCATAACTCTAAGCAGGAAAAATAACATTTCTCTATGGAGTAAAATGAATACAAAACAAAACACTGTCAAAACATTTATAATAGTATTTTTTTCTATATTCTCAAGATTGCTTAGGGGATTATTGAGGCTGAGAATTTAATGGAATTTTAGTTATCCAGAGTAGTCCAAATTTTCATATTTTTTTCTTGATTTATAGCAAATTTGTAATATACTACTACAATTCTGAACTTGTAACCTTGGATCACATCAAATATTTCTCATATCTTTCATCTCATTTGTTTACTATAAAAATGAGAAGTAAAGAAGAAGAAAGATAAGAGGAGGAAAGAAAAGGAGGAGGAGGGAAAATTGAAGATAAAGAGAATAGAGAATAATGAGACATTTTGGCTTACTAAAATTTAAAAGTAAACTAGTGGTATTTCTATAAGGAAATATTTGTATTGTATTTTTTTCTCAAATATGCACACAGCCATCAACAAAAAAATAGAAAACTTCAAGTTCATTTAATACAGAACATGTTTTCAATTCAAGAATACCAAACAACAGCAAAATCATGATATCATTTCATTGTCTTGTACAGTGAGGAACAAAAAAAATACTATATATCTGATTGTAGCAGTAAAGAAAATGAGAAAAGTTCTCTCAACAGAAAAGATAAAAAATAGAAGAGCTATACCTTTATTTATCATTTGATTGTACAAAAGCTTTTTTGTCATTTTCTTTTCTTTAAATCTAGAATTAAGTGATTATTTGTTTTGCTCTTTTATATAATATATATTCTCCAACATTTTTTCTAAAAATATATTTTTTCTTTAGTTTCTTTTTAGGAAGTAGCTATACTTCACATACATTAGAATTATAGCTTCTTTTTATGTCTTTTCACATCTATATTTTGTATTCCAACTTAAACTATAGAGAATTTAATATCCAGAAATATTTACTTATTTATTGATTGATTGATTTTTCATTTTTATTAAATGCCACAAAAATTCCAGTCATTTTTGCAAAGCTCTTTTCCATCCCACTTATTTTAAATATCTATACCCCTGATTCATTTTTCATTCTGTATAACAAAAATAACAAAAAAAATAGTTATCTATTTACCTAAACCACAAAAGCATAATATATTTGCAGTTATATATTTGTGAAAATATAATAAAACATAATATAATTTAATAGCTTGTGGCAATACCTTTATCTTTACCCTAAAACAAATACTCTTCAAATCTAAATATTTCAATTTTCAAATTAAAATTATGGAGAACTGCTTAAATTTTATAATAAATCCTATAATACATATTAAGATAATATATTGAGTGATCAATAATTGAGTATAAATGTGGCATTACTGTGATGGCATAAGTCTCTTTGGGGAGGATAGGTCCTTAATGGGAAATATAAGTGTATATGATAAACTACAAAGTGTTGTTTCTGTCTCATTCTGCATATTTTTTGCACTTCTGTCTGGGAGGTTTGCAGTGTGGTTTCCCATCTCTCTGTTCAGTCTAAGAGAGCAGCCATAACTGGAATATTGAATAGAGGAAGAGAAAACATTCCAATTCATGTCTACTTCCATAAGCTTTTACCGGGACAAATAATGTGTCAGTGGAATGAGCATTTTGTCAGCCAAAAGAAAACATAAGACAATCTAACTTCAATGGGACAGGGGAACATAATGCTAACATTGTGAAAAGGGAGAATTTGAAATATATAGAATATAACAACTATTTTTAGCTTTATGTAACTTTTCCTATGATTCAGAATTCCAAGATACAGAATAGTTACTATATCTAAGAAATTTTTTGTGCTGTAATTTTTTTGCTAGATAATATGTTTAGGATATTTAGCATGTAAATGTCCACAAAAAATTCCCTTTTTCACATTAAAATATAATATGTGCTTACTTAAGAACTCTCAGATATACAGAAAAATATAAATAGGAAAACAAAATCACCCATGATAGCAATAGTGCAAACAAAGAATAACTGACATAAAAAATTGGCACATAATTGATAATTTTTAAGAAAAATATATTTTTCATATATGTTTTCATTACTGAACTCAATGCCTCTATATTTTTACTTGTCATTATTCATATGACAGTTTTCCCATGCATGCTAAATGCAATTCTCTTACTAGAAAATCTTGTCATTGAAATCATTTCTCATAATAATAAATTGTATAGTATTGAAAAATCCAAAACTTTGGGTGATTCAATATCCACAGTTTAAATTCCTTGGTGTAGAATTAAATGTTTAAAGTTTCTGCTATTTTAATGAAAAAAAAATTCAACTTGCTCTCCTATAAGTTTATTTAATATTTATAATCCTTGTGACAGCGGGAAGAATGTCCATTAAATAATACCTTGAAATACTAATTTTTAATAATGTTTGATGAACATGTAGAAAACTCAAGCAATAAAAATCATGGGATATAATCTTTTACCTTAAAAATGCCTTACATCAAGACTATGATCTATTGGTAATATTGAATTCTTGAGGAAGGCTGTCTTAGAGTTATAGCGCCTCTGGGTGTGGAAAATGGTCAGCAATAGTCCAGCAGAGGAGTGCACCACTCCTTCCAGTTTGCCTGGGGTAAGGTCTGCTCCTTGGATATCACCTGGGCAGCTTCATCTGCATCACCTGATTGACCTCCTGCATGGCCTGACCTCCCTCATATCAAGTCTTTCTCCATGACAGCTTTCATTGTACATGGAGTAGTATTTTTGCAATATTCTGGAACTATTGCTTACAGGAAGATTTGTGTGGGTTGTTTTGAAACTCAGATCTCTTTCGTACCAGAATCTAAACAGACTCAGAATGTCAAAGAACTTCTCTTGGAGAAATATGAGAAGAGATGGGATGTGTTCCTCTACCACCACTACTCATACCAAGTTAAAAAAAAAAAACTGCTTATAATAAAAGGAGAGCGTCCACTCCTACCCAGGCTCCATCCCTGGTGGGAAGCTATGGCAGACACTTCTGGGTGATACCGTGTCACAGATCTTGGTAGCTGCCCCTTCTGCCGGCCAGTCTGTGAGTCAGTTTCAAGCTCAGGCATTCCAGCTCTGGAGCTGTAGTCACATCCTTACATCCCTGTCAAGAAAGCTACTCCTGAAGTACTAAGCTGGGCATTTTGAGGCATGCTTGTAATCCAAGTACTTGGGAGGCTGAAACAGGAGGATTGCAGGTTCACAGTCATCCTCAGCAACTTGGTGAGGCCCTCTGAAACTTAATGAAATTGTGATTCAAAATAAAATAGAGTTGGGGATGTATCTCAGTGGTAAAATGTCCCTGGATTCAATCCTAAGTCCCACAAAAGAAAGGAAGGAAAGAAGGGAGGAAGGAAGGAAGGAAGGAAGGAAGGAAGGAAGGAAGGAAGGAAGGAAGGAAGGAAGGAAGGAAGAGAAATCCTGTACTGAATTGCTTGTAAATAAATCAGTAGAGTCTCCTCTGATTTTCCCTGGGGAATACTAGCTTTTGCTGTGTTCCCAACTTTTGGGTCAGACACTATCCCATGAATGTTGTGCAACTTTGATGCTTTTGTCAGCCACCTCAACTTGTTTACACTTGAAAACATTCTTTCAGGTTGCCAAATTCTACTCCCAACCCAGCTGATGCCTAGGGGGAACAGCCAGGTATTTCCATTGGAACCCACAGGATAGTTCTTCAGATGATCTTGGACCAGCCCAGTTCTGCTTTTCTCACTTGTAGCTGTCAAGAATAACTCTAGACTATGATAGAAATGCACTTTTTGGAAAGAAAGAACTAGTTGTGACAGCCAGTCTGCCTTAGAGACAGAATATCCTTCAGTGGTTTGGCCTGAAGGTATAAACTTCAGACTGGGCTTTTTTCTTAGATCCATCAGCTGCTATGCAAGTAGAGCACTCACAGCTGAGATTCCATTTGCCCTGGAAAGTATTCCTGAGTTATGAGGGCTGGCACAAGGTTTATGTTGCCCCTTACTACCTATCTAGAGTTAATAAAACTCTGTTTAATTTGTTGCATGTTAGTATGTTCTGTCTACCAAACTCAGAAAAGGTGATAACTAACCAGTGTCCAGTGAACCTGCTCCACCATGCTGCTTCTCTTGCAATAAGAATCAGCCAAACTCACTGACATGAGACCTGGACTGCCAGGTGGAGGTGTCCTTAGTAGCATTTTCAGGATGGCCAGCACAGTTCCCTTGACCCAATCTGTCATGACTGGCAGCAGCAGCAGTTCAGGACTTCTCTTTGGATGTTTCCTCACCTTTTTCACAAAACCTGCCCCCATCTCCAGCTGCTTTCCACCAACCTGTTCTAGCTTAATGGACTAACCATAGAGCTTAGCTTTGGCATGCATCGCTCTTTTAGTCAGTGCCACCCAAAGTGGCTTTTGCCATCACCTTCCCACAATTATGTTTTCCTCTCACTCAGCAGTAAAATTACTCTTCTGCTGGGACTTAGAATCAGCCAAGTTGGGGCAGAGGCCACTGATCCTACCAGCCATGATCTCTACCAATCCCTTCAGGGCTACCTAAGCCCATTTACCTCCAAACTTCCAAACATCAACTCATTCTTATTGCACTGTGTCCTCACAGGGACTTTTTCTTGGTCTTTGGACCCTCTGCTCTCTAGAACTCTGGAGACTACATACCTGTTGGCATTTCTATGGACTAAAGATTAGAATGGGCCTTATATTTCAGAGCAATGGTTCTGAGAATGGTAGAGGAGTTAATGGTTTATTTGTAGAAGTAACACAATCCTCAGCAAAAGAAAGCAGAAACTTTTGGTTTTTGAAATATTTTGGGGGGTTTTGGAATTTTGTTTTGAATATTTTCAACTTACTGTTGGTTGAATCGTTTAATGCATAATGTACACATGTGGAAGGATAGCTGTAATTAAAGATAACTACTAATTTATTAGCTTTGGATATTGGGTGATGGTGGTTCCATTTCTGGGATGAAAATAACAATGAAAATCAGATTAAGAACCATAAAGAAAAAAATAACTTACAAACAATGTCCCTTAGAAATATAGATACAAAAGTTTCAGAAAAATATCCAGAAATAGACAATGACCTTTATGAATGTAGGTATGAAAATCTTCAGAAAAATACCAAGAAATAGAATCCAGCAACGTGTAAGAAGGATTACCACCATGAATATGTAGGGTTTATCCCAGGAATACAAGGTCAGTTCAACATGTAAATATAAGTCAAGTAACATATCATCTTAACAGAATAAGTGATAAATTTACTTTTAAATCAAATAACATGATAATTTACATGGTATGATTTGAATGTGCTCCCTCAGAAAAAAAAGTTTGTTTTGGCAATGTAACAACGTTCACAGGTAAAATAATTAAAGTATGAGGGCTCCATCATCATCACTGAATTAATCCATTGATGGATTAATAATTTGGTAGAATTTGTTAGGAAGTAACTATAAGTAGGTAGTGTTTAGCTGGAGGAAGTCAGTCACTAGGGGGTGTGGCCTTCTGCTCTGTCCCTAGTCCCTCCCTCTCTTGCTTTCTGCTGTTTTCTGTGTGCCATGAGCTGATCAGCTTCCTCCATCACACCCTGCAAGCCTGATGTTTTGATCTTAGAGTTATCTGACCATAGACTAAAACAGTTGAAATCGTAAGGCAAACTAAACTTTTTCTCCTCTAAATTGTTTATGTGAGGTATTTTAGTCACAGTAATGAAAAGCAAACTAACATACCATTAATATATAAAAAGCAGTGTACAAAATTCACTACCCTTTTGTGATTAAAAATATTCAATGAATTAGAAATATAAGAAAAAAATCCTCAATTCAAGGGAGAGCATCTATGAAAATCCCACAAACAACTTTCTTAATGGTGAAAGACTGAATTCATTCACCATAAGATTAAAAAAAAATCTTTTCTCATAACTTTAATTCATCATTGTATTTAAGTTGTTTGAAAGGACAATTAGACAAAAGTAAATTATTTCTTAAAGAAGCATTCATATTGGAAAGCAAAAAGTTAAATATTACTATTTGAAAGTAATATGATCTTGCATATAGAAAATCATAAAAATTATAAAAAGGAACTTTAGTAAATAAATGAATTTATAAGATCAATATAGAAAAGCCAATTGTATTTCTATACACATACAATTGATATTCCTAAAGAAAATTAAGAAAATAATTTATTTATAATAATATCAAAATATGCAAATTATTTAAAAATAAAATAAGTACACAATTTGCCTGCTTGAAGCACAATGGAATGAATTCCATATTCATTGAATGTATTATTTACTGAGATAACAATACTTCCTCAGTTGATTTTAAAATTTAATACAGTCACCAGTGAAATCCTGGATGCTTTTTGTAAGAAATCAACAAGTGTATTCTCAAATTTATGTGTAATTACAAGGACAATATATAACTTAAACAATCTTAAAAGAAGAATATTACAGGACTTATCTTCCTGATTTTAAAATTTGGCCATTTACCATCTTCCCTTTCTTTTAAGGATGAACTGATGATACACTATCTATATACCTGTAAACATGTTTATATAATTGTTTTAATTTATTTTGTAGTACTGGGGATTGAATCCAGGGGCATTCTACCTCCAAGCTTACCTAGTCCTATTTTTTTATATTTTATTTTGAAACAAAGTCTCACTAAATTGCAGAGAGCCTCACTAAGTAGCTGAGGCTGAGCACGAAGCCTCCCAAGTACTGGGATTACAAGTGTGTGCCACCATGCCTGGCTTATATATTTTTATAATAAATAAATTTAAACTTGATTGTAAGAGGTCAAATTTGATTATTTGTAGTTAAAATATTCTAATTGGGACTGCTAATAGTTTCACTAATGTGTAAAACTACATGCTATATTAGAGTTGAATATTTTAGAAATCAGAAAATCACTTAGCATGTTTCAAATTATCAAATATGTTTATATTTATACACGTTTTTAGAGATGTTACATAATTATTGATATATATACATATATACATATATACATATATATGTAAAACTATACATATATATGTACATATACATATATACATATACATATATGTATGTAAAATTATATAATGTATATAGACATTCATATATGTATAATTTTATAATGTATATATGTATACATACATATATGTGTATAATATATATATATATAAATGGGAAGATTTTAGCAAAAAGTTAGGGAAGCCCATAGTTAATTACTCACCACAATTTGACTGTTCTATAAACTGTGAAAAGTAACAAACAACTACAATGGCAGTAATTATGTGGATTAATGCAGGAAAATGTGTAAGTTATACTAGCATATAGTAAGTAGCATACACATTTTTATCAATAAATGTAAATGAACATAGTAGTGCAGCAATAAGACTCCATTTGGGGAAGAAGCTTACATGTTATCTAGTCTAAGTTAATAGCCAAATAAATCTCGACAATCATTATTTTGCATATTCTTTCCTTCACAACCAAAAGCAAATTAATTTCCCGAAATACATTCTGTAATCCACAAAGAGGGTATCAAGTTCTGGAAGATAGTGGGAAAAGATTTTTTTCCTCAAATCAGTATTTCCTTTAGCTTCACTGCAAATGTATTGTAAAGTTGAAAAGACAATGACAAAATAATAAAAGCATCTATTTCCAAATTTATTAATCACAATTTCAGGAGGTGTTATGAAATTCACAAAATATTAAAAATTTGATCAATATTGTGTCATTGCAAAATGTATATACATGCAATGAAGAAATACAAGTTCATTGAGTGTTTTCTGTATTCATTAGCTACAAAAATCTTACATATCCCACATACCTACTTGATGAAACATAAGTTCTAAAACTTTCTACATATTAACTTTCCATTCATGAAATGATGATATTTGACTGGAGGATCTTTATGAAACTTTTTAGCTGAAAATTCTGAGACATGTCTGAATTAAAATAGAAAGAGAATTTTCTAACAAAGAAAACCGTCATCTTTTAAATGCAGGTACATGTCATTCTGTATAAACTCCTGGACAAAAGGTAAATCATGGAACTGGACTTTGTCCATCAAGTTGATTAGATTTATACAGTGTTACCTAAATATTAGGCATAACCCTGTAAGAATGTCTAAATCTCTTAACTTCAAAGATAACTCATGCCACTCTTGTGTCCAGAAAGCTTATTGATGATTTAGGCAAAAAAAAAAAAAAAGATGCTTGTTGGTGAGAAAATATTCATTGTATTTAATAATGTATATACATATTATCATTATAATAGCATTTATATTAGTATGGGTTATTAAATAAATATTACACATGACTATTACTGAACCTCAGGAGTCTTTATTTCTCTAATCATGCCTAAAAATTATATCTAATTCTTCATTGGATTCGATCTACTCCATATCTGACTTTATTTTTCTCTTAATATTTTTCTTATGCATAAATCTAATTCTATAACTTTTTAAGGGCAATGGATTATGCTTAGTACATATGATTTTGAAATTACAATTGTATTTCCAGATAACAATTTTAACCAGTCAAACATGTATTAAGACTGACAGGGAAACTTAAGATTTATGTAAGAAAACCATTAAAGTCTTAAAGTTAAAATAATGAAGAATAAAATGACAGCTGCATACTAAATTAGTAATAACTTGTCATCATATTCTCTGAATATTAGCATTTGAAAGTTGTCCAACACATATAATTTTATTTTCATAAAACAGAGTATCATTTCTGGGCTCACATTTTACATTATCTTAAAATGTATATTTATTTTCCACTTCAAATAAAAACATATTATTTAAAAGTCTTAAAATAATTTACTTTTATAAAAGATTGGAATTAATCAATACTATTCTAAAAACTTTACTAGATTTTGGTATGATTTTACTTTAAATATTTTCAAAGGTTTTTGATATTTTGCCTAGGTTCTACTGAGTATTATTCTAATAAGATTACAATTATCTTGATTAAGACAGTCATTTGTGATATTAAAAAAGAGGATATATTTTATTCAGGAGGATATGACTTGCATTTTCTAATCTTTTGGTTCCCATTATAATCAGACTCACTGGTGCCGCCATTTATAAAATATTTATAAATTTAAAAAGCAAATTGTGAATGACTATTAGGAAAAATTGTCATCCAAAAAATATTCTAACTAGTTATTAACTCTGTAAATATGGTTTGAAATAAATAGTGACCATGTAAAATATAATTCTTTGAAGCAATTTTTCATGAGAAAATTTTACCAGTGGGATATTTATTGAATAATAAATCACATATTAAACAAAAGATATTTTTCATAATTATATCTTAAGATAAAAATTTCTTATTAAAATATTATAATAGGTAATTTTGTGTCTTAAGTGCTTCATGATTTCTGGTAATTACATAAAATATTTAAAGACATGTATAAATCATTATTATAATATATAGCATTTTTATTGCCAATATAATATTCAAACAGCTTCCAACACATTTAAATCAAATATTGGCATCAGGTTATATAAAATTATAATTGTCTTCATGTTTTAAAGTTATTTTTGAATGATTATTTTTGTTTCTATACATCAAAATAAGCTACTATGTAATAGTACATTGATTCATAAATTTAAGATACATTAAAGTTGCTTGGATATAAAAAGGGAGAAAGAGGATTTTAACAAAAGACAGGAATCAAATACTGAAATTATGTAACACCAGACACCATGTACAGGAAATGAGTGAATAGGAGTAGAAGGTTGGCAAATTCAGGGAGTTACCAAGAATTAAGACTTCCAGAATTGTGAACAACATAGTTTTGAAATACTGTGGAATCTGATTCCTGGTTAAAAAGTTCTGAGTGATTTTTTTTTCCAGCATGAATATAGGCGATTATAAAGTCTTCGCCTGGCAGGCTCCACAGGGAGAAGCTACCCTCCCCACAATATCTTGATGTGGAGCAGTGGATTGCAGACTTTCAGGAAGGATTGAGTAGAGAGCTTGGATTCTCTGGCCATCTAGACTCTTGCAAAAACCTGTCATTCCTGGCCCAGGAGCTTAGGTAGCCCTTAGATACCTTTCCACTTCTAGTCCTTGCCTCCCTTTCTCTTCTTTTAGCACTCAAGTTCATAATACTACAAGAGCTTTTTGTTTGGAACCCATTCTGCAGTGAGACACTTTATATCTCTGTGCTGACACTTATGTCTTGACTCGATCCATGCCATGGAGAATACTGGAATGTTTGTGCACTGGATGAGAGTGGGGTGAGATGGGAAGGGAGTCCTTGCTATCTCTACTTCAGCCTCCTGCTTATAGTGTTGCAGTAATGATTAAAGACTTGATAATTACTTTTAACTTGGCTTGTTACACTAATTGGCTATTACAAGTGCTTGGTGGCTCAACTCTCTCCAGCTCAGCTGAGTGCTGGACAGGCATCCAGCCAATACATTTTGATCAAGATATACAAAAAGCCAAATATCAAACATATTTATCACCTATGAGATATATTTTTCATGGCATTACTGAGTCTGGTTGCGAACCTAGATCCTCCTATCTCAGCCTCCCAAGTACTGGGATTGCCAGCATGCGCTACCACGTCCGGCATGGCGATACTCTTTGATTAAACACACTTGTATAAGTAATATTTTCTTTGGGTTTTCATAAGAACTTTAGAAACTAAACTGTGTTGAGTTATACTGACTTGTCTAGCTTCTCATCTGTCTCATTTCCTATATTCTAACAAAGGATAAAACAAAGCAACATATACATATAAATATATGTATGTATATACATATATGTAAATATATGTATATATGTGTGTGTATAGATGTGTATATATGTATATATATATATATATATATATATATATATATATATAAAATCAAGATTTAACTACTATACCAGATATTCAGAAGAAGTGAAGAAGCTGAGTACTTATTTTCCTGCTTGTTTCTCATATTTTGAATTTGTGCAGATCAACTTTAAATCTAGATTTTTAAAGCCACTTTTTCAATCCCTTTTAGAAGAGACACAAAAATGATATAATTGAATATTGAAGAGGAAGAAATTGTACAGTTTTGGTACAGTTAACAAAAATATGTTCTTATCTTCTATTTTTAGTAGTTTTCAGAGAAAAGGAAAAGAAGAAAGAGAAGGAAATTTGATGAAATATTATTCAATTCATCTACCAATATTAAGCCATAAGAAAATAAATAGTACATAAGCTTTTCATCACTATGACCCTAATACCTGCCAAGAACAACTTAGAGGAGGGGAGATTTATTTTGGCTCATGGATTCAGAGGATTCAGGCCATGGCTGGGCAGCTCCATTGCTCTGGGTTTGGGTAAGGCAGCGCATCATGTGGAAAGGTGTGGCAGAGGAAAACTGTTAAGCTTATGACCGATGGGAGGCTGAATGAAAAAGAGAAAGGGGTCATGGAGAGATAAACCTTTTCCAGGGCATGTTTCCAGTGACCTACTTTCTCTCTAGGTTCTGCCTTCCAGTAGTCCATTCAGCTATCATCAAGTGGATTAATTCACTGATGAGGTAAGAGCCCTCATGAGCCTATCCCTAACTAGGAACCCCACCCCTGAAACATGCTGCATTGGGAAACATGCTGCATTGGGAAACATGCTTTTATCATGAGACTTTAGGGGGTTTTTCAGATCCCAGCCATAACAAATAGTTATTATGGGGAAAAATACAATACTATTTGCCTTCACTGTCTAGTGTGTTCACTAAGTCTTATGACAGAATAATAAATGGATGAGTTACTGAATTAGCTAATATCAATTTAAGCAACTTTAAATAAGTAACTATGGAATGCTTTAACATGGTCACAGAATGCCACAGGTAATTTGCTTTCTGCCTTCTTCTCCCGCCTGCTCTTTTATTTTCTCCTACTTGGTCACTATGGTGTGATTACACTGGCTATTTTCAAACTTGCCAGTCATTACTTAAGAAAATCTGAAATTCACATACCATGTTATCCTGCAATCTCTTTCTTCACCATACACTGAAGGATTCACACATAGGACCAATTTATTAGGCAACATTCTAATTCTTTCCTTAGATTTCTTTATCTACTGGTATACTTGTCTGCATAATCCTCATAACTGGGAATTAGATGAGAAATTTTCCTGATTACATTGTGTTTTATGGCACAGTTGACAAAGAGAGGAAGAGGTTACAGAGGAGAAGGAAACAGTCATAACTTAATCACACAAATACTTTAAAGTCATGGAGTTTTCTTCAGTTAACCATGGATGAGGCAGTCGGACAAATTTACCTCAGTTGTCTTGAACAAACCAAATGTTCATGCTATGAGCAGCTATCACAGTGGGACAGCTTCTAGGAATTAAAGTCAGCCTATGGCTTCTATAATCTAGAAAGGAATTGTGGACTTTAGGCCTAAAACTACAAGTAAATGAACTCAGCCAACACCCAGTGAGAATGAAAGAGGAACTAGAGCCCCAGATGATAAATGTGGTCATGATCAACATCTTGTTTTTAGGCCACTGAGCTCCTGAACAGTAAATCTAGCCTCACACTGCCTAGACATCTGAAAGAATTAATGAACTAGGGAGATGAGTGAAGACATGTATAAAGTATTAAAGACAAATAAGGTATATATCACTGGGGAAGAAAATGTAAATTAGAAAGAACAGTGAGTCCTACATAAACTCAAGAGTACAAGACTATATTTTCACAAAAGATCTTGAATCAACATAAAATAATAAGTGGGAAAAAAGGAAAACAGAATAATGCATTTTATGTAATATAAAATAAATTCTAATTTATGTAAATTGAGAGCTTTACAAAGCATCAATGTGCACTTAAATTTATAAACAAAAGAGAAGCATTAAACTCATTAGAATGTCTGCTATATAGGCAAGGATTTTGGAGTCAGGAATCCAAATAAAGGAATAAATAAATAAAGAGAACAAATTTGGGAGGAACATCAATGACAGCGTGCCATGAACTGCAAGATTATGATTTACTTAGTCTCTACTATAGGAAATGGGAGCAGGGAAAGCAAAAAGGTCAAAGTCCTATCCCTTCTTTGATTCTTCAGGGCTCTTTCTTATACTTAGGCTCTTCCCCTGAAAACATTGCTGCTGCCTTTTAATGATCAACCTAAATCTCTCTTTCTCATAGAGAATTCTCAATATGTTTCACTTGAAGTTACATTCCTCTATGCAAATATGTATTCTTTGCACATTGTACTTTTCTTTAAAAAAACATAATTGTAAAAATAACCTTTGTTTTAATGTGTTTATGTATCTACAAAATTATTTTGTAACTTTTGTTGGAGGAGACTACTTTTTCTTCTGCTAAATATTAAGTTTCCACTGACTTTCAATCACAGCATTGGAAAAAAGTAAATTTTAAATTAATTTAATGATTTAAGAAATGAATTATATTAGGTTCTACTTCCTCTTTTTAGAATAAAGTGTTTTTCTTCTAGGTATGTCTGAAAAATAATTATGCAGAAGTGATTGCATATTCTTTCTGCCTTCTGTCTACTTTCTCAGAAAAATCTTTCTTTAACTAGATAATTGGGGTTTGGAATTCATAGATCTAAAGTCCAAAGGGGTCATTAAGTCACTGGCATACACATGGAGTATTATTTTGGAACTTCATCCTCTTTCTTCAATGACAATGATTTTGGACATAAAAAAAAGACTACCTTTTAAATTTAAATGAAATTTAAATTTCATTCTCATCAAGTTCTAAACTTGTTATTTTCTGGTTTGTTTTGCATTTCTTTTGCCTATTTTGTTTTACCTGGGTAGGTTGGTTACTTGTAGGTATTTACATCCTTTTAGGCTGAAATTTACAAAACAATTATGACCATATTAGAAAATGTTATTTCTGAAAATGATGCTTGAATAAAAAATTAGCGAACTTTTGTCACATATGGATTCTTGTACTTAAAAGCTTGTTCTAGTCTATGTTGGAAAAAAAATCACTTACACATTTGATCAGTTTACATATTTATTATGCCAGAAATGCTTTGAGTAATTTATATTTTTTAATGAACCACATAGTTTTTACAGATGGTTTTCCCTGCAAAATTAATTAAAAATAATTCAGATTATACAAAATAAAAGAAATAATTGGAGTTTCCTCCTGCTAAAGAAAAGAAGAGGAACATTTGGTTCTCAATTAAGAACTTAGATATTAATGGATGTTAGGGTAAAAATAAGGAAAGATCTTCTCAGGAAGAGTTTGGTTTTTTTTTTCTAAAAATAAAATAAGCAGAAATATAATAAAGATATTCTTAGGAAAAATGTTTTTTTTAAAGTAAGCAGAAATATGATTGAGTTTATGACAAAATAATGAACTGCTCATCATTACATGCTAGAGAATAAGGAATTTTCTTTTGTAAGATATTTATCTTTCATCTCAATAAACCATACAAAGCAAATTAAAAAAAATGAAGCATTCCTAAAATTAATGTATATATAATGTGTAAAATGTAAATATAATGAGTACATCATTCATATATTATATATGTGAATATATATATTCTAATTGAGAGCAGTTTAGATCATTTTAGAGCATTCTATATATTTATGACACTATAAACACATTTTAAAATGCCTATACATGCATGCTAACAAATAAGAAAATTATAATTTAAAAAAATGAAGACCTTGGAACCAGCCAAGATGTCCAACAACAGATGAATGGATTACAAAACTATGGGATATGTACACAATGGAATTTTACTCAGCCATAAAGAAGAACAAAATCATGTTATTTGCAAGGAAATGGAGGGAACTGGAAAACATTATGTTAAGTGAGATTAGTCAGTCACTAAAAGTTAAAAATCAAATGCTCTCCCTAATATGTG